>LGAG01000323.1:93583-107345 GCA_001278395.1 Lerema accius | reverse complement strand
TAGTTGTAAATATTTTTTGCTTGACTATAGCAAAGGGGGAAAGCTTTTCTGGTGTATGTATGTATCGTCATTTGTTTAGCTCTACAACTGGAACGGCTAGATAGAGTTCATTTCATTAGGTGTCAGTTGATTCGTCTGTCTTGTGGGAGTGATGAATTTTTTTGTATGCAAAATTCCCAAGTTTTTTTCTATCATGACTACTAGTTAATTAGTAGATTCCAAAAGTATTTTGGAGGGCGCCGATTATTGTTTTTTTTATCCCAATCACAGACTGTGCTTACGCCTAACTTTGACAATCGGTGACCCATTAATATAAAAGCATGTTTAACTCGCAGACATGAACTAATGTAGAGAATTACTCAATACCATATAACGGTTATTAGTGCAAAGATTTTAAGTAGTTAAAGACGTCGTTATCAATCATTGCACAGGTGGCGATTTAGAAGCACTGGTACTCCATTATATTTTAATCTTAATCTTAAACGATCTATTATCATTAGACTAGTTCGTAGTGATTGTACTATACGAAGGAGGGGATTTTTGGACAAACGAGAAATTTTTCTTTGACTTATCGGCCATTATTTTTTATTTTTATTTTTATTTAAACTTTATTTCAGGCAACGAGGCCCATAACATAAATACCTTATAGACTAACATACATACAAACTTAAAAACTAAACAGCTTCATTTCTGAAGCACTTATCCGGTGGCGCCCGGGTGTCGTCGACGTCCTCAAATTTCCGAAAAACGACCTCCTTCGGCCATAAATCCTCCTTCAAGAATGTTGAGAGGAGCTCGGTTGGAAGGCATACAACCAATTATGTTGGGAATGTGGGCAGTAAGTCAAGTTCGTCGATAATCGATCTCTAATATCCTACCTAATATCTAAGGTGAGGGTTAATACGAAAATTTAACTAACCCAACACTAGGATTCCCTAGATTATGGTTGCCATGGACTATAGAAATAGATAAGACAATCAGACCGAGAATAGAAACCACCATTCATTATTGAAATTTCAGCCTCGCCGGGAATCGAATCCAGGAACGACTGAAGTGCAATCTAGCATTTATTAGGACATACAAGTTAACAAAGGACTGGTAGATAATGATGTCGTTATCTTGATTACAGCGCCATCTATCTAACTGTACAATCTAAAACAACTAAGAAATATGTAACATAAATATACAAAAAAAATTAGTACGTAATTAAGTTACTTAATATTGTTTTAATTGTTCTAAATTATCATTGTATTTCTAGTGTATTGTGCCGTACTGATAAATATTTTTTCCTTTATTAAATTAATATCTGTGGAAATAAAATTATTACGTATAATTTTACAGTTCAAACGGTAAAGTTAGTAAAAAGGTGAATAAATGCGGGTGCTGACGCGAGAATTAAAACTTTGTTTTAAGTAACAAATAACAAAATATATGACCTTTCAGAGGATTTCACTTTGCGCAACTGTATTTAGACGTGCGTTTGCCAGTTTCACTTTCAAACAACTAGTTTAGGACGACTTAATAGTCTGTTATTGAACAGAGTTCAATGTTTGCACAAGGTTGTTTTTTGTTTTCGTTGTTAGATGTTGTTCGTAGATAGATATCTATCTATATGTCGATTTTAGGAAAGTTTTAAGACACAGGTTTTTTACCAACGCAATGTTAATATAAATAGGAGTTTTGTAGGTTCATTAATTTACAAATAATGTGTAAAAAACACGCTATGATACTGGTTCAAGTGTAGGTGCCACAGACTTGTATAGCGATGAGAATCGAACCCAAGACCTTTTGAATAGCAACCATCGTAATAAGTACAACAACATTTCATCTTAGAATGAACGTAAAATTTGTATCATTGAATTATTGTTCAATTTCGTACAACCATGCATACGAGTGGGTGGAAAACCGGTTCAATTGAAAATGTGTTCTATTTACTATGAAGTAAGGTTAAAATTAAGTAGCATACGATATCGTCAGTAGTTTGCAAGAAATGACACTTACTCATAAGGTTGATAAATGTTTATTAAAACCCGATCTGGTTGACGCCTTGTCAATCTAATATTGAGATAGCGATCGCTCGGTTGTAAATATCAGGATCTGGACAACCGTATAAACAATACATAGCTTTTTTGTTCAGGATATCAACCAGGATGTTGGTTGATTGTCTTGCTATTTATAAATTCATAATATTCTAGATAAGGGCCGATAGGTTACTTTGTGATAAGCTATGGGTATACAAATGATTCTATAGGTACAATTATGTAAGAGTAGGTTAAAAGCATTTGATCCAAATTAAAACGATAGAAGAAAACGACGACCCCGTAGGCTATATTATGATGATACTGAGATTGCCAGCAAAGCAAGGTCCCAGGTTCTATATCCGACCGGGGCATAAGAAATAAGAAATTCTAGGTCTATTAGACCTACCTACACCTAAAAAAATCTTTAGAAACACTTTTCAATTCTTAAAATAACCAAAATTATATAGCCACCTATACAAATTATACATAAAATTTAGTTTTACGTTTCATATAAACTATAAGTATAACAACATTCTCAAAAATGTGCTGAAAGTTGAACGTAATAATTAAAGATACCTAGTAAACGTATGCAACAACCGTAAATCGAACCTACGATACGGCGAAAAATAACCAAAGAACCCAAAAATATAGTCCACGTTACATTAACTGTATAAGTAGTTTGAGCAGATGGCCAGTTACCCAATTTGACCATTAGCAATTTATTATCTCGACAAAACTGGGAGTTGTGCAAAATCGAAGCAAGCGATGAGCGGCCGCGATTGTCACTCCGCGATAATTATCACTGAACACTCGTATCGAACGAAATTATTTCCGAACAATAAAGATTGCACGATAACTGTAAGATATATACTCATTGTGTCAAATTGTTTTGTTTGTGAAATTGTTTATTTTTTGTACACAAAGCGGAGTGTGCAATCGTGTAGATTTGGTGTTTTATTGCAATGTTTGTTCATGAAGGAAGTTGGGTAAAAAATTTGTTTTATCTTCGCATTAGGAACGGAGTTTTAAACCCTGTATGTAACTATAATGCGTACGTTTATTACAAATATATTCTTCATATATAACATCCTTATATACATTATATTCTTCACTGAACTCCTCTTAAAGGGCTAGACCGATTTTTCTATAATTTTTGTGGTGTATTTTAGAGGGACCAAGTATAATTTAAGATCACTGTAGAAGCCTGTAGGTGATAGTACTGGATGTATACTTCAAGAGACTAGCTACACTGTTAGAGTTATTGATTATTGAAACTGTGCTGAGAATTTAATAAAGACATACGAAAATTAAAGATTGGAAGTACTTAATGTTTACAATTAAGTGATAAACTGAACTATAGCAAATAAAATATGTTGGAAAACAACGTTTGCCCCCCCTTTTAGTGTTATATTATTTAATATCATAGCAAAATTTTATTTAATATCATACCAAAATAGTCCCCATCTCAAATGGTAATTGAATTGAAATTATACCTCCATATTGCTTGGTGGGTTAAGGACAGACAGACAATGGGCAGTGCAGTATGTAAGTACGTGAGACCGAGAATATACTCATGTAGATACGTGTAGTTCGGTCTCTTGCGCAAAATAAAGTAATAAGCACTCATTTGAAAGCTTTTTGGCATGAACCCATTAACTGCCCACTGAATTACACGGTATTTTAAAGAGGCTAGCGCCTTATTTGAGCCAGAAAGGCTTTAAAAACTACTACGAAAGAAGCGGTAATAAATAGAGCTATTAACTCTCTTTAATTGTTTTTTAGTACCGATAAATACTAATAGTTATCTATACGTAAATTGTAAATAGTAGACCATTTTTTTTAACTTAGCCTATTTTAGTAAGCTACATTTTATGTATAATTAATGTGCTGTAAATAAATTTATTATAACAGCTGGACCGAAGTGGCTAATTTTGGTTTTGAATTATTTGTGAAAGCCCAGGGAAGGTTTAAAACGGGAGTAAATACCTATGAAAAAATGCTCTGTTTGTTTTTTAATGATTCTGAAGCGGTACGAAGTTTGCCGTGTTTGCTAGTAAATAGGTAAATAGTGGCCAGTATTTTATACACAAGGATAGCATTACTGGTTGGTATATTTAGCGATATACCAGTGTCTACATACATTTCTCTTAAGACATGTTTATTTATGCAAACTCGTGTGTAATAATATAATTAGAGTTATGACAATAAAGCTTTACTCATATCGGCCAAGGTGCATCCGATGCGGAAGACATCTTGTGCATTATAAATGATATTTTATTGTTTTCTCGTGTGGTAATGGACATTAATAAATGTATTGTTAATGATAATAATTATTTTTAGTAATTTCCGGCGTTTCCTTTGCCGGAAGTAGCGCTTTTTATGATAATATCTGATAAAGATGAGTTGGTAGATAGTATTGATCATTGGTTGCAAAAATTTAATAAATTACAAACATTAATTTACATTATTATTATGCTGTGTTATGAGTGACATGTAAGGCACAAATAGCAACTATATTTAACTGTAGTATATCTATAAGATATATTATTATGTTAAATCATTAGTAAACAAGCGAAAAAATTCCTTAACATAATTTGCCGTTTCGACAACTCTCCAAAATAAAAAACAGTCCAATTGGGTTAAAATGGTGTCTTCACAACGAGCGCGTATAAAAATTATCTGTTTCTTTATAGGTATATTTGACTGGGAATCAAACCTGGAAATTTAACCTACGCTTTGCTGGCAGAGTTGTTACCGACAGAAGGTCGCTTCGAGAGCCGTTGGCGTTAAGACTGGCCATAGATGCATTGCTTCAAGTAGTTGACGTCGTTACTTCATGTCCGACCGCTATATACAAGCTTGAAGCAGTCGGTTCATACGACACACGCTTGACTAATACAATAACAGTTGCGGTCAGGAGTATATATTATGTAATTATTGAGCGCTAGGAAAAAAAAGTGTCAGTCAACTGTCGTTAGGTTAAAGCCAAATGCTCTACCCTTCCACGCTCACGCTAAAAGCTAACTTCAAAATGTAGGGATGACATAAACTACGCCATTTTTTTCGCGCCTAATGTTATTCCATACATTTTGAAAATAGCGTTTGGCGTGAGCTTGGAAGTAAGGGGTATTTGGCTAGAGCCTCCGGATTTTATCGTTAGATAACAGACGTTAGCCATTGCAGAGGCCGGTGACCGGTACTGGCAAAAATATTTGTCGTCTGCGTTCTTAGAACGGCACGTTAAGTTGACTGGATTGTTATCGTTAGATAGCAGTTGTTATAAGCTTCTTAGAAGCTCTTAAGTAGCAAAAATCTTCCGACATTTATTATCACTAGTAACAGTTCATTTTTACAGGAACAGTTTGATAGAGTACCTTTAAACCTCTACAGCTATGAGAAGAGATCCATGCAATGGTTTTAATTTACCAACTGTTCAGATCTTATTACCTAGGCAATAAGTTATATTTTCATTCGTCTTCAGTCAGCTCGTGACATGACTCATGCGTTTTTTTCTTTAGCAATTAAAAGTTCATTTGCATTTAGTTTAAGACCACATAATTGAGAGGGTCGCTTACATTTTGGGGTAACTGGAGCGGAATGCACTTGCGAGTCACCATTGCATTTAAAATCTGTCTTAAATAATCAACAGACCTGAAAAAATGTTTGTTGATGAGGTGTATTTAAAGAGTTTGGAAACAAAAACATATTATTTTCATTATTTCGACTGTGATTTCGTCCGTGTTTTCTTAAAAACAAATTGCATAAAAACTATAAAATAAAAATGTTAATTTATTTATCACGCGACTGCGCCAAATGGAGGGTAATGTTTTTCGTGTATGTATGTATGAGCAATTCTTTGGCATGCCCTACAGCCCGAATGACTTTCAAGATTTCAGTTTATGAGGTGTCATTAGATTCGTCTCTATTGTAGGAGATATTATATTTTTTTTATTGACCTCCTTCCATTTTTAACAGTAGAATTTTTATGTTTTCTATTAAGTAACTATTACTAGGTTCGTTTTATTAAGACAATATAATATTAAGACACAAATATCTTAAGAAAGTAAAAGGATCAAATATCTTAGGATTCATCTCAAAGCAACTTATTTCCCCTTATAATACAGGACACTAACAATATGACTACCTATTCAATTGAATATATTAAGTATTGAATGCCTAGTTGACATATATTATCAATATATTATTTACAGTGATTATAACATTCAATGAGTAATCTTTTAATGGTGGTTTCAAGTAGTTTTGAAGGACAATGCTATTAAATTTAATTACATATTGATTGAATGGTTCACCTACATATTGTTGTTTAATACAATGTTATTACACACAACATGTAAATGAATAAATGAAAATAAACATGTGTATTTATAACTATACCCTAGGATTCCGTGTTTAATGGACGTCAAAAGCCAAGGGTTCCCAATTTTTAAAGATAACAGACCACAATCAAATACATTTTATTTTATGGAATCTCATATCATATGATTAGAAATCAGTACTTTTTATACAGGTTTTCTTTTGTGGAACCCTGATGATTATTCTACGGAACCCAGGTTGGGAATATCTGCAATAGACAACACAAATTGACAAAGGACTAGAATGAGAATAGCTTGAGAAGATTTGTAATAAAGCTGGCAGGGTTAAGTTAACTATCCTTCTAATAATATGATAAATATAAGTTTGTAAAGATGTTTGGATATTTGAATGTTTGTAAGTCCTTCACACTGTAACCGTTGAACAAATTAAGCTGAAACTATGCACATAGATAGCTTGCATCCATTAATAGGACATAGGATAGTTTTTATCCCGATTGTAAGCTCCCCTGGGAAAAATCAAATATATTTAACTGCCTTTCCGCAGGCGAAGCTGCAGGATTCGTCTAGTAATATATTTCTAATAGCTATAAACCCTTATTCGCATCTGATTGTGATGTAAGCAGGAAATTAATATATTATGGTTTTATGACGCATCTAATAAGTTTATAAATAATTTTTCACATGTATGCAAAAATCCTCCATTGACAATGGTTTTATGAATCATAGAGAGGCGGGAAGACTAAGCTTCATAAGCTATGTTTTTCTATCACTTTGAGAATGACTGATGTAGAGACTCAGACCAAAAAATAAAATAGACTCAGTTTACAGGAAAAAAAGTTAGGTCAATTTTCTTTTTTTTACGCTCTGACAATGACATAATTCACCAAGCACGGTCGGCCGAGAAATGCGCCGGGAAGCGTCATCATTTGTTATTAACGTTATGTTTTTCCCTACTACGCTTCTTTGTTCCGAAGATTGCGTCTATATATGTTTTATTTTTATGTAATTTAATAATAATTTCGTTTTGGTCTCACTATCCACCATTGCTATACCTAAACCGGGACATATGTATATGTTTTAAGCTAATTCCACTGGCAAAAAATAGGAATTATAAACAAATTCGAAGAGCACTGTATTTTTTTGGAATTATGAATGTATGGTCAATACTATTTCTATATAGGGTTAAATATTTGAAAGAGAATGCTTTGAAATGATAACATCGGTATTGTTTACGCCATATTGTTTTTTATTGTACAATGTAAGTACATAAATGTATATTTCCTAATAGGTTTACCAATTGTATTGTATGGTCGAATGTTTCATCAAATCTGATGATTTTTATAAAGGTGGCGATTGCGCTTATCAAGACATTTCTAATATTTTGTGAGGAAAATACTAAAAGAGACCTCATTTCTTTTTGGCAAATACGCTAGGCCTAATGATTTATTTAATTACAATTACAACTAAATAACAAATCTATTTGTAATGACGTCCTAACGTCTGTAATGTAGGATCTTGGTTCACTGGGTCCTAAGTTCGATTCCCAGCGTGGTAGAAAAAAATGTTTTTTTTTTTAATATGCACCTAATCCCTCAAGTTTTTAGCAGTCAGTTTTCTTGCATTTTTTCTAATAACTACTAGTTTATTTACATAATAAAATACTAAAAAGGTAACAAGTAAAATTAAAAGATTTTTTTTAAGAACAAGCTTTTCTTATTTGTTAGTAAGAAAAAGAAGTAAAAAGTTAAAAAGTGCAAAATTTCAAGTCCTACTGTTAACCGTTGAGGAGTTTAATCGTCTGGAGCCAATCCTGGTAGCAGTATCACATCATGCTTATTATAAACATGCATTGTCATCAGGACTGGACCAGTGTGTACCTAAAATTTTAGCTCAATCGTACACCGAGAAGTGGGTGAAATTTAGCTTGCTTCATTACAAACACCGGGACAGGTGAAACTAAATAAAAGCTTGTAAAAAGTGTCCTTTACCATCATAATTATGTTGAATGTTAACTTTAACATAAGCCATTTAAATAATTCCCGTGACGGTAGAATCCCTTCCTATAATTGTCTATTTCTACGTAATTCTAATAAGAAAGACCTTGCCTTGGTGAGGTGTTCTTGCGATGTACGAGAACACAATTCACAATAGGTGCATATTTCCTTATTTAGTATTGAATACTCACGGTTAAAGCCTGTCAAATGGTAAAATACTTTCTAAGATAAGTTGGCATAAGTAATGATAATATAAAAAAGACATTCAAATTGAGAACCTCCTTTGTTTTGAAGTCGGCTAATTTTTTTAATGATTTGTTTTTTTTATTGTATTATATATATTGCTTGGTCCTAATTTTAATTGTTTTTTTTATTCAAGTTTCTGATCGTATTAAGCCTTGGCTTAAAGGTTTTGTATCTAAGTCATAAACATTTTTTTTTATGTAACTACACATTTTTTGTTTTTACAGTTTTGCATAGACTGCATATTTAGGTGTACATACCTATCACTTACAAATTGTAAACATGCATTACTTTTAAATATCAACCTTTAGAAGAAAGAATTACTTACTGTATACGGGTATTATATTTCTTTCTGGTTGGCAGTTATAATGAATTCCTACATATTATATGTATAATATCTCACGAAAATGTTAATTAATTATTTGACAAAAGAACCTTAATAACGTTCAGACTTGCTTTAATTAATTGCGGTCAAGTTTCGACCATTCCCTGACCACTATTATGATAATAATAATAATGATCTATGGGACTGACGCAAATTAACTAAATGTCATGTGAAATACCTACCATAAACCCGTCTTCACACGTTGGCCTTAAGTTTAAGTTAGTTAAAGTTTAAGAAGTAAGAATATAAGGAAAGTATTTTATACTAGTAACGCGCTCTGGCTTTGCACAAATTCAAAAAAGAAAAAAAATGGTTTTTAATAAGTATTAATTAAAATATAAAAATATAAATACCCGAACGGTAACTTTTTTTGGGGATTGGGCTGGCGTAATAAAAAATATATACCGTAGCACTTTTTCCATCCTAAAGACGAATTGGTTAAAGCAAGAAATCCGTCAAATCGTCAAGCTTTTGTACAAAGACCCCGCTACAGTTTTATTAGCAGCATAGATTATGGTAATTAAAAAAACACGTGATTTTAGCGCCATCTGATGAGATGTGTAGATATAAAAATTATGTATGGGATTGACGTATATTACTATACGTGACGTCATAAGTACGGTAGTCTAACCTCGGCTTCACGTTGGCCTCATTATGTTGACGAATAAACAGAAATAACCTTAATAAGGAAAGCTATGTTTAAGAAAACAATATTTGCAATCACTAGAATCATAGTTTAAATAATACTAAGTTTACCTTCGTACGTCTAAGTACCCTAGGTGAGTGACTGAGTGTCAAGTCTTCATAAATGTGTATGGGTAAGTTTTGTTTTATATAAAAATGTATTTGTAATTAACACATTTAACTAAGTTTCGCTTTGTGCAGTAAAATTCAATAAAAAAAATTGTGATGTACCTATTTTAGAATAACAGTTGGACTCGGTAGGTAGTGCTGATGTCGAGATACTTCAAAGGACCAAATATTAACTATTAGAAAATTTGAAACGTCGTCATAGCAAAAGTATCTTTTTTGTTGTTATTGTCCAATATATACGAAAATTTAAGATTGAGAGTACCTGATGTGGTAAACATAATGACCAATCAAACTAAAAGAGATGATTTTCGACGCAAGAAAACGAAACTAACATAAGTAAAAACCTCCAAAACTTCTGATAAGGAGAGATAAAAATATTTTTTGTATGATTTTAAAACAGATTTTGGGCCGTATCGAAAGTTGTATCTCTAACAGCAGTTTCGTTTTTAAGTTAATATGTCACAGAACAACGTGTGCCAGGTCTCCTAGTATAAAATAAATAAATGCTACACGCAAACACATATCGTGTTAGACTCAGGTTAGGCCAGTCAGGTCAGGATTCGCGTGTATGTCGTTACGAATATGACTTGCTTGCGTTCGGGTGATTGTTTTGACCTAGTTCGTTGTTACGTGGGCTTTGAGCTCATGTGTATTGTTTCCTCAGACCAAAAAATATATAGACTCAGTGTTGTGTATTGTTTCCTCAGACCAAAAAATATATAGACTCAGTGTTGTGTATTGTTTCCACAGACCAAAAAATATATAGACTCAGTGTTGCGTATTGTTTCCACATACCAAAAAATATATAGACTCAGTGTTGTGTATTGTTTCCACAGACCAAAAAATATTATAGACTCAGTGTTGTGTATTGTTTCCACAGACCAAAAAATATTATAGACTCAGTGTTGTGTATTGTTTCCATAGACCAAAAAATATATAGACTCAGTGTTGTGTATTGTTTCCACAGACCAAAAAATATTATAGACTCAGTGTTGTGTATTGTTTCCACAAACCAAAAAGTTGACTCAGTGTTCAAAACAAAAAAGTGTGGACAACATTTTCTTTTTACAATCTCACGTATAACATCGGGCATGGTCTGCCGAGCAACGTTGTCATTTGTTATTAACGTAATGTTTTTTACAACTACGTTTTTTGTTTCGCAGACTGAGTCTATGTATTTTTTGGTCTGTGATTGTTTCATTGTTTACTTGTAGGTGTATGTATGAATGTTTATTTTCGTGAAGGTGTTAAGGTTAGACTACACATGTGCTACACGCTCAAAGTCTTTTACAGTAGGATTACATGTGTCGTGGGTGCCATGGACAACATACGAAGACACCCATACGCTTAGACTGAGACAAAAATTTAAATTCATTCAAACGAGACGGTTTCTTTTAATTTTTAACTCTTACACTATCTATACTATTATCTATACTAATATTATAAAGCTGAAGAGTTTGTTTGTTTGTTTGTTTAAACGCGCTAATCTCAGGAACTACTGGACCGATTTGAAAAATTCTTTTTAACTTATAGGCTATATAACATCACGCTATGATGAATAGGAGAGGAGCAGCAAAATAAAATATCCCAAAAACGGGAAAATTACGCGGGCGGAGCCGCCGGCGACTTCTAATATCAAATGAAACTGAAAAAAAATTATGAATATTGGGAAATATAAGAAAACTAGCAATCGCCCGCGACTCCGCCTGCGTAATTTTGCCGTTTTTGCAATAATTTTTATTGCTGCTCCTCTCCTATTCAACGATAAATGGACTATCTTAGACTAAAATATTTTTTCAAATTGGTCCAATAGTTCCTGAGATTATCGCGTTCAAACAAACAAACAAACTCTTAGTGTAAATATATAAGTTGTTAGATGCAAGTCTTAAGCAATATAATAATATTTTTGTTAACTTTTTATTACACCTTGTTTTTCATACATCTTAGAGCGAGCTTTTTCAGTAATAGGGCTTTAATTTTTCTAACACTAGTTCCCAAGTAACTATACTTCGTTAGTTAGTCGCATTGCTTGATTATCCTACTAATATTATAAATGTGAAAGTTTGTAAAGATGTTTGGATATTTGGATATTTGGATGTTTGGATGTTTGTCCCTCCTTCACGGTCTAACCGTTCAACGGATTAAGCTGAAACTTGGTACACAGATAGGTTGCATCCAGGAATAGGACATAGGATACATTTTATCCCGATTATAGGTTCCCTTGGGACGAAATCAATATTTTGTTTATCGACTTTTCCGCGGGCGGAGCCGCGGGCATCGTCTAGTATAATAATATTTTTGTTAACTTTTTATTACAACTCGCTTTTCATACATCTTAGAGCGAGATGTTTCAGTAGTGGCTTTAAATTTTAAACTAACACTAATTCCCAAGTAACTATACTTCGTTAGTTAGTCGCATTGCTTGACTATCAATAATAATATTGTCGTAAAGTAAACAATCGTTTAGATATAAGATAAATATGGTTTCCGTTGCTCGCTATGCAGTTATATCGGAGACCTTGGATTTATAAGCGGATGTATAAAGAATTAATTTCCCGCATACATCGGGAGGAAATTATACATAGGTTTGTGTGTGCGGGGAGTTTCTTTCCCCGCTTCTTCTCCTCCATGTCAAAGCACCTTACGAAGTGGGAGTAGATTCAAAAAATGACGTGCATAAGTGTATCTTTGATACCTATATGAATAAATTATTTCGAATTTGAATTAAGGAACTTGAATACAGATAAAAACTTTATTTTTTTCTAAAATTTCGTTGATGGATATGGTATTATGGTAGGACATAGGGAGAGCTCAAGTATTACGGAACGCAATTTTTTTTTAATTTTTGATACCCTTCCCCCATGTAACGCACCGTAACGTTTTTATATACCCCCTCCCCCTCCTTAAACGTTACGTAACGCACAAATGACTATTTTTACCTGAAAAGGTTGTCATTTTGGCGACTTATGAGAATTATGTTCCCTATTATTTTTTAACAATAAAAAAAAACAATATTACATAACGCGTTATTCGATCCCCCCTACTTATGTAACGCATAGTAACATCTTACAAAACTCCTTTCCCCCAATTACGTAATACACGAAAACTCCCTTCGCAGTTCAGTCAATTATCCTTAAGTGATTGCTAAGCACAAAGTTCTTTTAACCCCAAGTAATTTTACTTACTACTACTTTAAAATAATCACAACAAAACTCTCGTTTTTGTACTAGTGCATAATGTGCTTTAAAGGCTTAAAATAATACCATTGCATTGTCTATGCTTATACATATAATGCCTACTATAATATAACCCAAAGGGTTTGGAATGTTGCAAAACCTTTAAATGTAATGTACACTCACGATTTTTATTACATTTACACAAAACATTTGCTCACTAAATAGGAATCGTGAGTGTCATTCACATTAGTTGTCTACCCCCGTATTCACAAACAATACTGTCAAAGGTAATAATGCTATTTATGTGAGCAAGTTACACTAATTCATCCAATTTATCGATAGCACTCAAGCATAACTTTACTTTGCTTTAAGGAAACGTAGGGTTATTACACTACTGTGATTAGCCCATTTCATATTTAATGTTTCACGCTAGTCATAATATTGGTTGTCAAGTATAGATAATTAAAAAAATACTGATTTTATATATAATAGTTTCGATCTATTTTGACATACGAGTAAACCAGTACAATACAACTTATTATCTAAGTTACTTTATGAACGCGTCGATTTAGACAAATTTTGTTACACAAATATAGTTTATCATAAATTGATTTCAATAACTCTACGTGTTCACGACCTCATAGTATTGTCTATGAATACGGGGGTAATATTGTTTTGATCACAGCAATCTACACTGACGTCGGATTCCAAATTAAATATCAAAAACTTGATCAACAAACAATGAGAAACAATTTGATTAATGAAATGATTTGATCAGTTGATTTGAATTAACGAT
>LGAG01000323.1:28794-93572 GCA_001278395.1 Lerema accius | reverse complement strand
TTTATTGATTATAATTAGGTACAAAAACACTGCTTGTAATAATTAATGACCCATTTATCAATAAAAGTTTAACTGTGAAGAATAGTATGGTATGTCCAATTTGTGTGTGCCTGTGTGTGTTCATTTTTGTGTGTGTAAGGTTATGTTTGTGTGAAAATTTAAATCTATCAAGAGAAATTTAAATGTATCAAGAATAATTTAAATGTAACATTAAAATTTGGCTTGTATCAAGAGACCCCGTTGATGTCTTTTGTAAGCTCTATATTGTAGAATGATACGGATGCGTCATTTTATAAGCAAAAATCAATTAGATTTTTTGAATATCAATATCCATATGAACTGCCCGAGTTCTAAGCCTTCTTTTATAAGTTAGGTAACTGCAAATAGTACCTCCTCGTTCCTAGAACGAGTTGCTATAAAGAAAAACGTATTAAGGAATACGTATGATTCTAAAGGCGCTAGTTATCAAGGAGTACCATTTTCAAAAAATCATCAACTACTCCCACTTTTGAAAAGCGAAGTTTTATTGAGTGTTATATTGACAAAGGCTGTAGTATTTTAAGGCCTCCATAGTGACGTATGCCATACCTCGAGTCAAGGCCTAAGTAATGGGAGGCCTATGTCCTTATGTCCTATCTTTAGTAACCGCTGGACTGCAGGATTTATCAAGAAGTACCGTTTTCAAAAAATCATCAAACGCCCCCACTCTTGAAAAGCGAAGGTTTTATTGCGTGGGGGAGCGCACGCGCAGGTCAGTCGCCCGCTCGCCGTCGTCAGCGTCGCACGCGTCGCGCGACAACAGTTTTTCACACGGAAAAATTGTGTCGCGTGTACTAACTAACTCTACATACTCTATCAATTGTGACTGTGAAACTCTTGTGTCTAAGCCGTGATGGATTATGTGTATGGCGTATAAGTGTGTTGCTTGTGTGTATCTCTACGGCAGCGCCCCCGGCCCACCCTTTGCTGAAACTTCCTAATACGTAAGTAATGTAGAGTTCGTAGTGGTAGAGTTGTAGAGTTGTAGAGTGGTAGAGTCGATGTCAAAAAAGTAGAGCGAATAATAAGTCGTTTTAGTTTGTTTTGGCAAAATACTAGAGCGGATAACGAAAAGTTTTTAGAACACTTCTGATAGAGTATTCAAATTATGTCACAGCTTTCAGATTTTTTGCGAGAATACAATGACTTGTATTTAGTATTGAGACGGTATATGATAAAATAAAAGCGCATTGTGTAACGCGTTACGCAAGAGTATTATGCGAATTTTGAAGCTGAAAGTGTATTGCGAAAGGATTATATTGGAGTTGAAGTTTACGGAATATTGAAGGCGCTAATAGGTCGCCTTATTAGAATATTTTGAAGGTAGTGCGCTTCTTCGCTTCACTAGACGTTTTACATTTTAGATTGACTGTTTCGTAAGTCATGAAAGTATAGTCGTGTTGTATAAAATACATGACATACACTTATACATGCATATACATGTACATATCGCTTTATTGCAAGTATGATAAATAAATACTATTGCAACATAGTTATTAAAATATAATAGTCGTTGAGCTATAATACCTGTTTATGAATGTTCAACAAAAATTCTTTGAAACTTTGTATAGTTACTGTTTCTCAATATCAACAAGAAAACTGTAACAAGGCCGAATTAGTAACATTTTTTATGTCCATTAATAAAAAGTTTTGTTATCGATATAAAAATCGAATCCAATTTTATTCAATTGTTCGTTTATCAACAAGAGATACATTTGTAGTGTTTTCTATGATTTATAATTCTACCTGGCAAAATATAAAAAAAAAAACTTTTTGGAAAAACCATTAAGAAGACAAAATAAATTTAAAAAAAACTAGAAAAACTACCAGAAAGATACATTGAGGAAAACATCGATGATCGTGCGAATACTCTTTGTAATCGTAATAAATGACAGTATCAAATAAATTATATGAATTATACTTAGGTAGTTTAGTAATGTATTAAATTAAAATTTGTAGGTACCTTTTTTAAAAATAATTTATGCAGAGAAAAGTGCAAAATGTTTTGTAGTTAAAGTTTTTATAGAGAAATAAATAAAGTCACTTTTATTTTATGTTGAAAAAAAAAATTAACGTCAACTGTGCTAGCGTGAAGTAACCCTTAAAAATAATTAATTACGGTCAAATTTTGATTGCAGACAGGAAACCCAATTTAAGTAACTATTGCATGCAATATAATTATTGAAATTATAATAACGTTTGTATAAAAAGTGAATTTTGTAGGTCAGGTTACACAAGACAAAAGATTAGAAATAAATACAATTATGCTAAAAGTGTTTGTTTAAATTAACCTCATTATTTATTCAGTTTTAACGTGCGAAGATAATAATATTTTAATATATGTAATTGGTTTGTTTATTTATACAATTTTGGGTTTTCTTTGTTCTATTGAGGTCTTACCTAGATTGTGATAATTGCCGGAAATTTAAGTAGAACATTTTCATTTGTTTAATTGATCTTATGTTTATAGGGATTTTCGATTTACATTAGGCTTGCAAAAGATACGTTTTTACCCGACTGAGTCAGAAAGAAGGTAATGTTTTTCGATCGTATATATACATATATGTATGTCCGATTTTTGGTTCGCACTACAGTCTAAACGATTTGACAAATTTCAATATGTTATAAGGTATCAGTAACATAACCTAATATTTTTTTATTTATTGCTACCTAAATGGCCGAAAAAATTTTTTAGCAGATTTTTTTTTATTTCTATTAATTTATTATACGCTAGGCTTATAAAATTTCAATTATTTTTTGATTATTCATTTAAAAAACTATACAAATCTTGACTTAAGAATCTTAAGAGATTGCTTTTATTATAAAGTTTGTAGACAGATCAACAAATTTTAATGTCTCTGTCACTTTATTTTTATTACACTGATCGGCAACTCCATGCTTATTATAATGAAAATAAAACCTTGAATATTAATTCACTTTATAAACGACCTGACGACAAAATATCTTTACAAATACCTATGAACTTTGATATGGATATTAAGTTACACACAAGCTATAAAAATACTTCATTATAAGAGTCATTAGGTAGCAACGAATATAATGCTTTTCTTATACATATTTACATTGAAAACATCTTAAGATGACATGTTTATTTACATAAAAAACGTTTCGTATAAAAAATAAATAAATAGAAACAGTTGTAAGAAACAATTTGACTATATTGACTTTATGGTCACCAATTTCTTTTTTCTTCTCTTTCCTTCTTTTAGCCTCTTTTGTTTCTTCTTTGCTAGCAAAGCAGGTTTTCACCTTGTATGTCGGATATTAATAAACAAAAAATATCTAAAATTAACAGCCTAAAGCTTTAATAACAGCAATTAGGTATTATTTTTTGTTTTAAAAAAAAATTAAACTCGTTCTATAATCAATCAACGACCAAGTAGCATAACCTTTGAACTTAGCGTTCATGCGTTTCGAAAGGCGAATTTCCTTCTGAAGGTTAATCCGATCGGCTTGTATAAATATTTAAGTATTACGACGGGTGTCAAGCGGATTCTAGTTTGTTTGGTCTCAGTTACATCATCTTTAATGGGGTTTGGATAACTTTTAACTGGATAATTAGACGAACGAATGACGAACAAATGAATGATGAAAACGAGCGAGTATTTTTACCCGACTACGGCGAAGCAAAAAGGAGGGTTATGATTTTGACCGGTATGTATGTGAGTATGTATGTATGTATGTATGAATGTTCATCTGTTCCCCCATAACTCCCCAAACTACTGGTTATACTTTGATAAGTGGGGTATCATTAGAAGCGTCTCGTAATTCCGCTGGTTATAGGCTACATAAAATTCTATGAAATTGCTTATGGCGCCCTCTGGAAGCCAAAAAGTCGTGAATAAAAAAATGAAGTAATTCTGATTATACCGTGCTTGGTATCAAATTAAAGGGCATAATTAGCACATTTTAAAAATATATATATTGTATACTTTTACTCGCGGATTTGCTCATATAAACTGGATAAATATAAAAAATTCACACCTCCATATCTTCTATGACTACCAACCAGACCCAACGAGCTACATTCACCAAATTTTTACTCATACTACCCCAAATTAATAGAAATAAAAATTAAGTTAAAAAACTAAAACCCGACTACGGAAAAAACACACTCTGAAAAGGATAAAACAAGAAAATTTTCTCATTTCAAAACAAATACATAGGTATACATGCAAAATGATGTTTATGGGACATAATATTTATATCTACTCTCTTCATAACCATTGTGATGTTAAGAGGATAGCCGTGGTCGTATGCCAAATATTTCAGAAAAAAAATATTTTGTTCTTCATACTGAGTTACAAATATTCTATCAATTCAAAAATCGATAAAACAACTAACTTCTTTTAAAGCAATGTGGCATACGACCACGGATATCCTTTTAACATCACAATGGTTATGAAGAGAGTAGATATAAATATTATGTCCCATAAGCATCATTTTACATGTATACCTATGTATTTGTTTTGAAATGAGAAAATTTTCTTGTTTTATCCTTTTCAGAGTGTGTTTTTTTCCGTAGTCGGGTTTTAGTTTTTTAACTTAATCATTTACGACAATAAGCTGGCTTGTGACTTAAATGTCAAATGTAAAGAAGATATTACTTGGTGATGTCAATAATAAAATGTTGATATTAAATTCTTTATTACCTACAGCTGTACACTGTGATAAATTAATTGAAATGTTATGTTGTATTTTGTGACTATGATCTGTAATTATATACAATACTAACTAAGATACTAACTAACAATAAAAGATGTCGTGAGGTTTTTCTATTTGAAAAATTACATAATATTTTTCAAAAGCTTATAAAAAAACCTATGTTTTCTTTTCTTTTATTGGTGTCATTATCTTAGTTAACAGGCGTTTTCCTAAAAGTTCCTTTTCAAATGTGTATAAAACTTATCAAGCAATAATTATAATTATATATATATAAATCCTATTTCGGAATGTGAACCAGGAAAACCTTATCTGATTATATAATTGACATTGGAATATTTGTACAAAAACAATTAATAATATCATCTATTTGATATCAAAACAAGCAAAAATGTGTAATGTTCAATTCGTCAACAAGTTATAATTCTTCCTAGTTCGTAGATATTACGTTTGTCGATATATAGGTCAGTTGAATAATAAAAAATATTTAGTTTTATGGCAACTAAATATGAGATCCGGATTTATTTTGAATTATTAGGCATATAAATAATGTACTCGTATTATGTAAAATTGATATTGTGCATTTTTTATAACTTTTAATGGTAAATGAAACACATTGAAAACAAATTGCTAATGGCTCTAAATTTTAATTAGGTACGTGTATTTTTTAAATGATGAGTCATGGGAATTTTATTTTGCATAAATTAAAAAGTATCTAACATTATTGTGATACTAAATTAATTTTAATGAAAAACTAATCAAATACCGTTAAAATAGTTGTCGAAATTTATACATCTTGATTAAATTGCATAACGAGTATTATAAATAGGAAATAATATAAAACTGATCGGACAATTTACTCGCGTTGTTTCCGTTTTCGCAATTGATATTATCATAAAAGATGGCAAGTGTTTTGTTAAAATATTTTTTATCTACCTTATTGAGTTGACCAAAATTAGCGACGCTTTTTCTTGAGATGTCAGTTCATAGCCGTTCAATAATTGTGTAATCTTTATTTCTGTATCAAACTAGTTTTTGCTGAGGAATGAGTTTTTGTGGATTCTAAAATAAAACCCTCACTGATTAAAATTAATACGATTTTTAGAAGGAGATATTGTACTTACCTTATATTGGTACTTATATTAATAGTTTATCATACAGGATGATTTTTAAACATGAAAAAACTTTTAACGAATTATATTGTGATATAATTTAATATAGATCTTCCGAAAAACAATTCCAATATAAATAAAAAAGAAAACATTTTTTTAATTTCTTTATTTATTTACACAAAAATACCTACCGGTCCAGTTTATTAATCACAACATAAATGTATAGAAGACTATAATTGATATAATAAAAGTGATAGTATAATGATAAACAGTGATGCAATACAAATTGAGCCGTTCGTACGTTTCTTATCAGTTTCATTTAATTTTTATCAAACAATTATTATCCGCGCATCTCATTCGTGATACGTCACGTACTACAAATGATTCATACTCATTGTACTCGTAACATGTGATTAAAAACACATTGCCATTCAAAATAAATTTTGTTTAAACATAATAATTTAATTGTTTAATTATTATATTATTATAACTATTCAAGTTTATTTTTTTAGTAATTTTGCTGTCGGATTTGAAAAATGTTAAAGCATTTTAATAACAATCTATATACGTCGTATATACCTGCAGATAAGGACATAGTATTTGTATTTTCTAGTATATCTTACAAAATAAATGGCTAACTTGAGTGTTTAAATATACATAAGTTATGAATATAGAAGGATGCTAACTAGAATGTGCGATTGGGACCAAAACTCGTTTCGTTCATCAGCCAAATGATCACGCTATGACGTTGTTTAGTTTATTGATACAATACTACGGTCTCTGTCGTTTAGTACTAACCCAGGAGAGGCTCAGTTAAACCGCTTTTATTTGATACTTGTAGCAACCAAAAAGTGTATAGACTCAGTATTCAGAACACAAAAGTCAGATAATTTTTTTTTACTTTAACGATTACGATTTATTTACGTTACGATTTTTTGACTATCTTTTTCCTTCCAATGGCGGAGTCTATATATTTTTTGGTCTGAGAGCTGTAAATAAACTTCGGTTTGCCCTTTACGTAGAAATATTGCTATAAATGTATACAAATGAAATAAACTAAATAAAAGAAATACATTATGGTGCATTGTTATTAAAATTTTGCGAGTCGTTCGCTTTTCGCTGCCTTTACATGGAATTATTGACACCCATAATTTTGACAGGTCACCTCTATGTAATAGAGTAGTAGTTTCTCATTATAGAAGTCCAATTAAAAAGTACCTAGGTTACGAAAGTAATGAGCTGATGCTAATGTAGTTGCGAAAGATCGCGTAGGTGCCAACATTGTACGGACTAACTACACAACCAAGTAAGCTTCTTGACTTTTGAACCTACTGTTTAATTGGTATTATTAAAATTGATTAGCTTACTTTACTTATACATGATTATAGTGTGATTACTTGTGATGTTTTTAAATTTAATACCTTTAATATTAATCAATATTGAAAGTTGTGTTTCAGTTTTAAACACTTTTGTAATTTTCGTCTGTTCTGAAGGGATCGTCTATGTATTAATTAATATTTATTACTATTACTAGTTATTAATATTAGTTACTCTTCCATGTATATATTAAGTGAATATACTAATGTGAATTAAAAGGGTAAAGTTTCGCAAGCAACTGATAGGGCACAGAGTAATAAAACATTTCTTTGACAGAAGAACTATGATATCTATATTCTTTTAACGCCGGTATTAAAGAAAAAATGTAGGTTACGTCCAAATGAGTACGTAATATCTGCGCAGTAGAGCGTTCTATATCGCAACTGTTACTTGCCAACCAAGTTGCCAACGTCTCGTTAACAATATTTCATTCATAATAATATTTTACATTACAAATACGCAAATAAAAAAATTTAAGCCTTTTGAATTAACTTAGGTACAATATTGTATAGTTACTACTTTTGTTATTTCACGTGTAAGTTTTAACTAAATTCTCATACTCACGGGATTTAATTTTTATTTCCGTTAAAAGACGATAAATAATTATTTATTCAAATAATAAAATATTTTTATTGGCAGTTAATAGTGGCCATTAATTAGCCAGCGCATATTGTTTAAAAATAAATATTTAATTAAAATGGCAGTCTACAATCTATTTTTACAATGATAATAAAAAAGAAAAATATGTCAAGTGCAAAAGTTTCGCGCCATTTTCACACGCTCGACACAGATACTCTGTGCAATATAAAAGAAGTACATAGATAATAAATAAATAATAAAACGACATAATTTATTATTCAATAAGATTTTTTATTTGTGGGGACCTACTTTCGTTATATTTTATGTAAGCGAACGCATATTGTCACGGACTGCCGTTATTTATACGCCTGTAATTGAATTTAGATTATAAATTGAATTCGGTAATAATGACGACATAGTTGTTATAAGTGCGTCAATGTTTACGCGTGAGTTTGCGAAATAAACTTAAAAAAAATACTTTGAAGTCGAAATTTATACGGATGTATAAAAGTTGCAAGATTTCCTGCACGTGCTTTATAGTTAATTTTTTTTAAACTTTAAATTGGGATCAATATTACGGAATAAACTAGATCGCCATTTATTTCGTTAGGAATTGAATCTATTTGATAGTCTTCACAGGACAATCAAATTATAATGGCATTACGATTACGTTTAGAACATTCTAGACTGTTATTCTGTTATACAAAACCTAATCACATATTATTATGCTCAACCTGAAAATCGGTTTCAACATTATTTGCATAATTCCCGTACAATTCAACGATTGAAATCGGACAATCTCTTCAATATTACATAAATATCTGACCACAGACTAGACGGGTACTGCACATATTACATAAGATAACCTTTGGTACGTTTTGCAACGAGAGCTTCTTTAGCTTTTAGATGTTGCATCGGCTTTCCCTCACTCATTCAACGCGACCTCCTGACATGGTGCGGCGTGACCTATCGTTCTATCAACAGGGTTATTAGTAAATCGACGTATTCCTGTCAGGATATGATTTTGATCCCGCAAATGTGTGCTTAAAAAGTCTTCCTAGTGGCGGAGTTATTTGGGTTTTTAGCACAATTATTTGGAACTTAGTTTTCATGTGTTATTAATTCAATTAATTTGCGTATAATATTCTTCAATTGAGACAGAACATAGACGAATAATTACATTATTATTGACTTTAACTAGTATTACAGAGTCTCCAGTGATGTATACTAAAACCTAAGCATAGTAACAATAGACCAGTTATATCCACTTCCAAATAAATTGCACTTTTAGCACTTTAAACGGGACATCCGTTACGATACTTACGCTATCCTAACCATAAATAATGTATGACCAAATAAGGTTTGTTTAATTCACAGAGTAAATAATACTTTATAACTGTAGAGATGAGATCGATGACCCGTTGTTTGAAAAACAAACCAAGAAGCCGTATTAAATGCAAGAGCAACGCACTTTCTTGAAGTGCCTCTCGAGCGCCCTCTGTGTGTCATTACGTTTACTAACCATAGATTAATAAAAGATAGAGTGAATTTATGTAGACTCTACAAATAACAAGACAATATGAGCTGTAACTAGGAAAACAATGAATGTTTTTTTAATTTCACATTACTTTATTTATATTAGTTATTAATAATAAATAGATTAGTAAATAATAATATAAGCAGATTAAAAATTTACCATCATCTTTATAAATCATAATCATCATGGTCTACTTGCGCATTTAAGTGGCTTTATCGAAGGTGTTTATAGTAGCATTTTAAGAAATTAACATAGAAATAGGTACCTAATTTAAAAGATCTTTATATCAATCGTATTTTTTTCATATTTGATAATTTCTCTAAAAATAAAAAAATAAACCAACACAAACAAAAACAAAAAATCCATCGATATCCTCCTTTTTTTTATTAAACTCCGTCTGTTTAATTTATTAATCTGTGGCTTTCTTGATCGCGATTAATACTTGACCGATTTTTCTCCTTCAAACAAGAAACCGGTAAATGATTATTAAGTTGAAGATATACAAACTGCTCAAACACTTTCAAGTTTCGACATTATACGAATAATTCAACCGCAAATCGGTCAGAACGTCGATTAACTAACTAAATATTTTTATTTTTATCACTATCGAATTCGGGACATTATCTTTAATTCGATTTTTTTAGACACATATATTTTTCCTTGTTGAAAATGGCGATGACTGATTACGTAAAATTGTTTAATTGAAATGTTATTGTCACTTATCAAACCAAGTAACGACATATCAAACCAATATAAGACCTTCGTATCGGCTAACATAAATAAAAACATCTAAAATATTCTCTATAAAATTATTTTAATGCCTTAAGAATTAGTTTGGCTGTTCAATGGAATAATGGTAATCTATTTGATTTTTGTAATTTTTAAAAATGAAACATGTAAAGTAATTTTATGGCCATTTAAGCAGTATATTAGCTATTCTCCCTCTTCCCCCCTTGGAAAAAGGAAATAAAGCTCTAACTTAATACGTGATTTTTAAGTGGTCTGTGCCCCATATAGTCAATCGCCGATTTTAACACCGCGTTAGTAATTTAGTTATCTTACGATAAAGAAGCATCCTTCTTAAGGAATTTTAATGGTATGTTAAAATGTTAATTTGTATGATAATTATTATTACCTTTAATTTTATTGCCCGTTGTAGTACGGCTTAAGTTATTACTGTATCGAGTTGGCTGTGACCTTTGTGGCATTACAACTTCAATACCTATAAGACTGTCTATGTGATCGCGATAATCTCAATAAATACTGCACGAATTTGCATTCGGTTTTTACTAGTAAAAAAAATAATTGAATAGAGTATTTACCGTGTGAAGTGTCCGTATTAATAGTACCTAAGAGTACCTATATTATTATAAACATTTAAACATAGCGTCCTTTTGTCACTGAATTTCTAAACGACTGGACCAATTTCAATAAATATTCTGTAGTATATTGATTGGTTCAGGAGCACGACTCAGACCAAAAATATAATAGACTCA
The DNA here is from genome assembly GCA_001278395.1 of Lerema accius. Lineage (NCBI taxonomy): Eukaryota > Metazoa > Arthropoda > Insecta > Lepidoptera > Hesperiidae > Lerema > Lerema accius. The sequence continues at coordinate 82,749 of LGAG01000323.1, read as the reverse complement.
GTGTTCAGAACAAAAAGTGAGGTACATTTTTTTCTTCTTTTTTACTATCTGCACCGAGCACAGTCTGGCGAGAAATGTACCGGGAAACGTTGACATTTGTTATTAACGTTATGTTTTTCTCTACCACGCTTTGTTCCGAAGACTACGTCTATATAATTTTTTGGTCTGTGGAACATAATTGCACCTCATAGCTAGTTCTGTTGCCGTTATACTTAAAAATATCAGCAAAACTATTGGAGTCTTTGAAACATTCTCACAGTCTCCCTTTCTTTTGTAGTATGTTACAATATAAGATTAGAAGATACTTTTATAAAAGGTATTATAAAAATAGCAAATTCAAATACTTGTGGATGTAAACATGTTTCCCAAAGCGAAGGTGAAATAACTACTGTGAAATAAAATAATTGTTTTTGTTCTTTACATAACGGTAGCCGACCATCCAGTTTTATTAAACAGTCGTCTCACTGCTATCTGGATTCGCACCTCCTGTATTGATATAATCAATTATATGATTTGATTGCACTAGGAGAGTCGTAGGTTGTCAAACTGCATTGACCTCTTTAGGGGGCAACGTTTTTGAATAAATCAAATCTATAAATGAAAAAGTATAATTGGTCTAAGTAACATATATGTATACATATAAACATTTATAATTGCTTAAACAGTACCTTAACTCATGCTTTGAAAACATAAGTTAAAGCAGGTAGGATACTACAGTTTACTATAACATCACTAATTCTCAGTTATGATGACATTATAATAGACGTAGTCTATGTACATGTACATTAATAAAGTTACATTCCTTTCAATTTTATTACAAAAAAAATACGGATTAGTACGACAATTAATGTAAATCCAATGGGAAAAAATTACACGTTCGTTTTTGAATGACTTTCTTTAGTCCTTTTATTGCCATCCTTGCGCGTCTATGAAGTGACTATTTTTTCTTGGTATTCACGCCCACTTTGACAAAAACCCATGTACAAAAAGTGGGTTTATGTATTCTTATGTCACTGACTTATATAACTAGTATGTTAGTGAAGCAAGTTATTATTAATAATGTTTTATTATTTTACGACATTATAAATTCTTGGTAATAATCAATCATAATAAAAAGATTATTTAGTAATGTGGTATTTGAAAATTTCAGTATTAATTAGAATGGCACAGATAGATTACACAAATTTCAACGATCTATGGAACACTGAGACTCAAAATCACGTCTATAAACTGGGAAAAGTCGTCATTTTAAATATTGTAAAATCTATAAAAAACAACAAAGCAGTGTATCTGATAACTAAATAAAAAAATTATACAATTTCTGCGCAATAAACCATTAAAAAAACCTTTCGATTTTAAAGGAGACTACATATTTCGACTCAAGAATTGAGTTAAGTTTTACAAAAAAAATAGGTATCACATTTTCATGTTTTTGGTCGAAGTGTGAATATGTATTCTTTCTAAATACAATAAGGCTTAAACGACTCGTAAATATTATAGTCCTTAACAATTAGGAAGTAACTCTTAAACTAGAACAGCTGACATTATACCACGTCATTGCTTCATGATTAGCGCCATATTAAGTCAATACACAGACAGGTGTGTACTGACAACTTAATAACGTATTGTTAAGTTAATTGGGTCAATGACCATCATTCTGTACACGATTGTTATCTAAGAATACATACTGTATGTCCTATATTCATACAGTAAATTTTTAACTTGTCCTATTAAGCACGCAGTTTTAGTAAAATATTGTAATAGAAATTACATATTTTCATGTTATTCACGCGTTGTAATTTTAATTTTCATCACTTCAATATCATACATGCTGAAATATTTAGGTACAATTTATATAATTGGATAAAACGTTTTGTTTAACTAATCAAGTTTCCCGAAGGATGTAGCACAATATGTTCATTTTTATAAGAAAGCATTTTGTTCAATTTTTTTATTATTATTAATAGTAATTATACCTGCTTATATGATAGCAAACAAGCTGACAGTGCCACCAATCCCTGTCGTCCATGGACATCGTAATAAACTTCGAGTAGGACTAAGGCGGGAGTGTTAGTTGGTTAATAGGTCCTGTTAGTAATAGATGTTAGTGAGAATATTAGTTGTTAGTCTAACGAACATACAAACATACCACTAGCATTAAACTTAATAAAAAATGCACAAATATGACCCCGTAACATTTAATATCAGTATTAAAAGCAAACAACGACCATAGACAATTAAGTGTTTTTCTTTTTTCAAACACGAAGTTTATTAAAGTTTATTTACAAAGCACAATTACGAGATAATATGTTTTTTAATGGGGTCCTTTAACGACTTGTACCATTACGAGTGTTACTCATAATTGCCTAGAATACTAGAATTACTAAGGTTTCTTTTACAGATAATAGCCGTTTTTATGTTTCTCTGGTAATATAGCCTACACAAAAAAAAAAACTTGAAACGAAATTAAAATAATATTCTTGCGAAGTAGACAGTTTAAATACCTTAATGGACAAAATAAGTAATGTTATTTTAAGACAATTAAGAAGAAATAAGACGTGGATGCGTACAGATACTATCTTGTAATGATAACGTCATAAAAATACTAATGCATTAATTAAAATGGCCCTTTAATGTACTGCAGTGCTACAATAATTGCATCGTCATACCGCATAATACGAGTATAATGTTATTTAGGAATATTTACTGTCAGACTTCGTGACTAGGTAATAATGATTCTTCACTTGAACTCTCTATAATTGTCCCACTGCTGGGCTTGGGTGGCCATAGTCCACCACGCTGGCCAAGTGCGGATTGAAAACTTGACACACCTTTAAGAACTTTATGGAGAACTCTCAGGTGTACAGGTTCCATCATCGATGTGATAATAATTAGTTTCAAATACGCACTTAACGTTTAGAAAATCATAGGTGCATGCCGGGATTTGAACTCAGGAACTCTGGTTCGGGAGACCAACATTCAAACCACTAGGTTATTAACCCATAATAAGGTTAATTTAATCATGAGAAAATAACTGAGATAAAGTTTGATCTAAAGATCTAGGTATGAAATAAAGACTAGTAAAAATGTTTTTATAGAAGTGGACTTTATCAACGGGTAATCCCAGTGATTAATTGATAAATGTCTTGTGCATTTTAAATTACAATTCGTAGTCATAAATCTAGTTGTTTGCCTATTTGTGGTTTGACATAAGTATTTAAATATTATAAAGAAAGATTTTAAGTTATATATTTTAGGTGCGTGTTTCATTGTTAAATGGTAGAAAAATCTTTTCGTTATTAATAATGAAGGATTCAAGGACTAAGGTTCGATTTTTTTAACCGCAGTTACTGTTAAATTAGCAACTAAAACGTTCGCAATTAGGCGCTAGTTTGACCATTAGTTAATATTTTAACTATTGATCGCCTTAACTACAGATAAAAAAAACGACCAAATCTAAGGAACAGATAAAAAGGTACCTATTATACATATTTAAGTATAAAGTATTATAAAACATTTAAATTTATTTTTAAATTAAGACTAAAACACCACCACTCTGCGTTTAATACATAATTATGCCACACACAGTTGACAGACAGTTGACGCTGATTTTGACATCTGTCAGTGAAGATCTGGCTGTAGAGTAATAATATACAATAATTACTCTAAGTTACGAGCGAGTTTATTGTCTATTGCCCATCAAATTTATGTTCTAATTTGGGCAGAAGCGGATTCTTTATTTTATCTACTCATAAAGAGCTGCTAATTACATTTACTAATTACATTATAATCGTTCGTGATCGGACCTTTACCTTTAAACTTTCTGAATCATGTGGTATTTCCGTTCGATTCCGTGACCGGCCGATGTTCAACAAGTTCTCAATATATTGCAGACACAATATGACATATTGTAATTCCCAGAGACGCTTGGTCCTTAATTTATTAAAGGAAAAGTTTGTTGAAATAACTTAAATAATAAATGAAGAAATTATGAACGAAATGTTGTTTTGTTTACTTCTTTAACAAAGAATCGAACACTTTAGCGGGTTTATCTATAAATTGGACTATAACTTGTATCATAGTTGATCATACAATATAAATATACATATACTTACATATATAATACTATAGACTATAGATTATAGACTCGCTTCCAATTCCTGGCTGGCAGATGACAATATTAATATCAACTGAGCATTTCGCGAGACGTGTATGTTATTTGCCTGTGTATCAAATTTAGGCCCTAATTAAATTATTTCATCATTTTTAGTTAACCTTTTTTAAGCCATTTTATTTCTTTTTAAATACTCGTTTATTTCAAAGCACTTAATTTGCTTTGGTACTTTAATTACTAAACCTAATCACCATAAATAAGTTTCGGATATATTAATATCTTACAGGTATCTCCAATCGATATTATTATTGCATATAAGTTACCTCTCACTAATAATTTTAATAGTTTACCGAAGTCTAACAAATGGTAATTTATTGCCTGGATGGTACGAAGCGAGTAAATTAATTTTATATTGAATTAATTTATTCAAGAAAACAAGAAATTACAGTGTTATTAGTTATAAAGGTTATAAAGTTACAATAAAAAGAGAAATAAGGGTGCGTTCACACGGCGCGTTTGACAGCGTCGAATTGTCGTAAGGTAATAATTTTTTCGCACAATTCGATTCTACGGGAACTCTATATATATAGGTGAAATGTAATAGTTTACTTTTTTACTTAAAGTATGTAGTGAAAAAAGCTAAATATTATCTTCCTTTAAAAAACATACATACACACTTCATACGTCAAATCTGTTCGACAGAATCAGTTCTGTCGACGTTGACATAACGGCAGATGACAGCCCGGGCTACAAGACTAGGTTATTGTTGACATAATAACTTATGGTCAAATTCCGACCGCAAAGCGGTTCTTCCTATTTGTATGTAAAATGCAAGCGTTACGTGACGTAACACTAACGTAACACACCGTGTGAACGCGCCCTAATATACCGGCCAGCATTGCATCCTCTTATTTTACATTAATAGACACTTTTGACATCTGATTTACGATCATGTAACAGCATCTTTGTATTGCCCATTATACTCGTAAAATCCTAAAAACAATGAAAAAATATGCATACTTAATTACATACTACATTTTTCTTTTACACACATCTTGAAACTGAACTACTGATTGTAGGTAAAGAGACCTTTACACCCACTGTCAAAGCACATTTATTAACTTAGTTTATATTCCAAAAGACGACGCCTTTCATTTAAGTGCTAATTTTCATTCCTATGCATCCAACCGATGATGTCTGATTTAGCATAAACATATAAACGACCAAATCATCCCAGGGAACCTACAATCAGGATAAAATCTATCCTATGTCCTATTCCTGGATGCGAACTATTAGTGTGCCAAGATGCAGCTTAATCCGTTCAACGGTTAGAGTATGAAACACTTACGAACATACAAACATCTTCACAAACTTTCATTTTTATAATATCAGTAGGATAGTAGGAAAGATAGTAGGAAGGATTGTAGGATGTAGAAATAAAACCTGTTTTATTATGTTTTATTATGTTTTATTATGTTTTATTAAACCTGTTAAATTACCTAAGGAAGTACATACATCGACTGTACTGTAGACCAAATAAACACCAAATCGAACCTAGAACCTTTCGTTTTATTTGGTAACTATACAAGGGTGTCGGTTAAAACTAAATCGTATTCTCAATAAACTTCTAGATACTTCATGGGTGTGGGAGAAAACGTGATTAATTTAGACAATTATGGGTCGACTATAACCTTTACGAAAAGTACAGTGAATTTAAACCACGGTTTATGTACCGATGTTTATTTATTCCTACGTTTTAAATGTTATTTGATAGTTCAATGGTCCGTAATGATATGGTTTTTACAGTTTTTATCTTTAAAAATAACGTCATAATGGCTGAACCAATTTTATTAAAAAATGCAATGTATTTTAAAGAGATCATTGTATTTTGACTAACATAAATTTATCAAATAAATATAGATAGTTAATGTAATGTTAAATAATTATAACAAATTTTTATACATATAGTTTTGAATTTAGAACAATTTAACATAAATAGATTAGGTATGTTTAATAATAATAACTTTTAAAAATCGGTAACATCATTTAAAAACCGGTATAGTCAACAACGTTATTGATATATAACCGGTATTAAATAGACGATTAACTAAGTGTTATTCGACATTAATCTGTGTAAATCGTTCTAAATGGCTGTTTAATAATTTAAACAACAATAATTTATTAGATTTATGAACTTACTTGCATAATCAATAATTTTGTTGTTAATGTGATTTTTTTTAAATGTATTCTTACTGTATGTAAGATTTTCTTATCTATTATCGTAATACATGAAGGGTTAAAACTTGAATCCCTTTTTATGTAAAAATTATTTAGTAAGGTTTGAGTTTGAAATTTGGCATAGTTAAAGTTCACATGGAGAAGCAGTGCAGAAAATTAAATTTTAAGTTTAATTTTTGTTACATTCTAAATAATATTTAAATTAAATCCTTAGCCTTACTAAAATGCCTTTGATTCATAGAAAAACAATTATTTCCTGAAAACTTTGTTTATTCTAACTCCAAACTTAAATTGCAGCGTCTAGTTTCAAAAGATTTAAAAGTAAATTATGTCAGCCATTCGGAGGCCTTACAGAAGGGCCCCGTGTGTCCCTATAATAATAACGACACTGCGTAAGATACAACATTGTATTTCTTTCGATAGTTAACTTAAAGCACGCTTGTCACTTTTATTGGATGAAACTGAGAGCGAATGTATTACGATTGGCTGGTTATCTAGGTCAAGAGTAAATCTACTTTTGATAATTATTTTCTTAACTTGATCACGAGGTTTTCTTGCTTGTTCGTTTTGGTGGTTACTATGCGGATGTTGCACTAGAGGGTTATGGCTTTTGAGTGTATGTATGTATGTATGTATGTATGTTCTTTGGTATGCTCTACAGGTTTAGCTTGACGGATTTCAAGATTTGAGATGTCATAAGATTCGAATTTATTGTGGGAGTGACATAAGTCATATCAATTCATTGCTTAAAGGCGCCCTGGTGACAAATACTAACGATTTCTAACTGAACTACTAATATTTACTAACAGCTCTAACTGCACTGAAAATACTAACTTTCCCGGTCCCTACACTAACGAATTATGAACAACTAATATACTCACTAACATAGAACTGGACCTACTAACCAACTAACAGTCCCCCTATAAACTTACTCAGGTTATACAATATAATGTTCATGTCAGGGTATGGTGGCAATGCAAGCTCGTTTGCTATTCTTCCACCTCAAAACCCGAATAAATTACCTCAATAAATATACGTATGTCAGACAAGTAACAATAATCTCCAACACTCGATGACATAATAAAATAATCTGTTATCAGACTGTAGAGTACAGAGTATAATTGATGTATTACATTTAAGTCATTCAATCGGAAGTAGGGCCCGAGTCGAATGTTGCGTCACTGGCCAACTTTCGTCGTCGGCTTCGCAATCAAGCGCCTCGATTCACGCTTGTACACGATACTGATAATTAAACTTATTTTATTTTGCTTCCTTTTTCAAATATTTAACACACACACACAAACACAGATACCTACAAACACAGACACAGAATACGTACACATACGCACACACTCGCACGCTTCTCCCATCATCTCTTTAAACAAGTTTGCAATCTTGTGATTGTGTATGGCTAAATGATATTGATGTGATGACGTAGTGATGATGATGTTTGACTTCTCAACCTTAGAAAGGCGTAAATGTGCGTCGCTAAATAAAGTAACCATTTATTAACGATAAGGACTACAAGAAGTAACCGATTTATTTTTACGTTTCTCCCAAAAACTTAACCAAAATCAGAGTTCTAAAGAGACGTTAATTTTAGTAACAATCTTTATGTAATTGAGTTCCTTATATGTAACTATATTCATCTTTGGAATGCTCTAAAGCCCTGACATGACAAATTATAAAGTGTTAATGGGTATGTTTTAGTGTTTCTCCATGTTTTGCACGAGAGACAATGACAAAACACACTTCAATAAAGCACACAAAAACGGGAAAACAAAAAAAAATATAATGGAAATAATGAGTATGAGCGATCTCGTTTAAAAGGTCTCATTAGCAAAAAATAATACCGAAAGGTCAAATAATTCTCGCAAATAACTCTGCGATCAGCTGAGATAAAACTAAATGTTATCTTAGAATGGCGATGCTGATATAGAGCTAAAGGCATTGCTAACAATCCGGAAACGTCAAACAATTCTATGGTAATTAGCTAAGATTTTTGAGCATCATTACTACGTATACTCATGAATATAAGCTTAAATAACGTGGCAATAGTTGTATGTAAATCTGGCTGCGAAATGAGGGGTCTATATCACGCTAAGATGAATAGAATGAATAGGAGAACTCAATCCTTGCACGGAAGATAATACTCACATAGTCACATTTGAACTTTGAACGTGTCAACAATAATTGTTAAGAAAAATAAAACCTCTAAATAAGGTCTTCAATCACGCGAGCCTAAACTTCGAATATTAATCATACGAAATAATATGATATTGAATTGTTTTTGAACATTAATCATACGTATTATGATATTTGTTAGGTATTATGTTACAACATAATGTCTGTTTTGACACAGAATGGAGCTTAAGAAGCAAATACGTTAATAATAATACTGTTTTAACCCGATTGTAATACATATACGTAAAATTTAGCTTACTGTCATCTAAACATTAGCCATACCAAAAGTTTAACTATACCTAAGTTCCTGTGAAGCTTAAAGAATGTTTCAAAGAATCCTACACCTATTAATAAAACGATAATGTAGATAATAATTGTTAAATAGTAATAATATTTAATATCAACGTGATCTTTACGCAAATCCTACAAATATACATATAAAAAATATTTAAATAGGTACTCAGGTATATTTCATTATATATAGTTATGATAAAATTTGCATAAAAATGTAAAACAAATATTCGCGAACAAATTGAAAGAGAAGGTTCAGTACGAAAGGTCACAACCAATTTATTCCGATTTTGAAATCATGGCTTTATCATATCTGACAGGCTTTATTGTTTTATTTTGAACCCGGTTTGGTTGCATAAAATATTATCGTCTTTTTTGATAAAACCGGCAAATGAGAAATGATTTAAAAGTGTAGTCATTTGCGATTTGAAATGTTACTCGATTCCATCTGGAAAGTAATGATTTTCAAACATAAGAGTATGTATATATATTCACGTTCATAAATTGATAGTAATTAAAATAAAAATAAAAAACCCGATTTCCAAAATTTTTTTAATTTAAAAATATTTATTCGTCACTTCTAAAATGGAGACGAATCCAATGACAAGTCATTATATTAAACAGCTTTAAGCCATTATGGCTATAGAGCGTGCCAAAGAAATGGTCGTACATATGCTTGAAAAACATTTTACACCTTCTGACGCAGTCGGGTAAACACTCCAGATATTTGATGACAAATCTATGGAAAAGTATGTTTGATTTATAGTACAGTCTCAGACTAAAAAATGTATAGACTGAGTCTTCAGAACAAAAAATGAAGCCATTTTTTTATCAGGAAACGTTATTATTTGATAAATACGTTATGTTTTTTTTTTCTACTACGCTCATTTGTTCCGAAATATCAGTCTATATTATGTTTTCGTCTGTGACTACAGTATAGTTTAAAATCGGGTTTCGATGCCTCACAAATCAGATTAAGCGATTCGAATTTGACACGATTAACATAAAACTTGGATTCGAGTGTTATTCGATATGTTTTGGTATCGTTGTTTACAGGTAATTTTCCATTATACGTCCTCAATTCCCTGGTAAGCCTTCCGCAAACAATTTGGGTAATTTTGAGCTAAGTAATGTATTATTTCAAAACTGTCAAATATATTTTTTAGCTTTGTAAAGTATGAATGACCTGAAGTTAAAAGTCCATTTAATTTAATAATATTACGTACTGACAGATACTTGATTTGGTTTTCTTGCAGCTTTTTTTCAGTTTATATCCATTGATAAGCTGTTCTACAGTAAAATGACTTGATCAATTTCAATATAATTGTGATGTCATTTGACTTATCTTCGTTTAGGGAGCGACATTCTAAATAGTGTATATAGCCCAAAAAAATTAAATAGCTTTTTTATTTGTAGGTACTATTAATCCTACTAGTTAAATGAGTTATTAGAAATATGAATTTTTGAGGAATTCGATTACAACATTTTTTTTGCTTAAGGAAAATTAAAAATTAAATCAAGATTCAAGTCTCGAACCAGGATCCTCACTTACAGGCAACAATATATACTAGACTTCGGGGTCGCCAGCTTTAAAACATTTAATAAGTCAGCTTAAGCTCAAATTAAGCCTTCATTGTAAGCAAGGCTTCTCAAATCAATCGTATCCGACTTTGAAAGTCAGTTAATACAATACTTTGCAATCCACTGTTACCTTGGGCGCTAAACTAGCGGCAAGGACCATTAGAGAGAAAGTTAATCTATTAGTCTTGTGAAAACGTACGCCTACCTCACACGTGGAATGTGGAAGATTCATTAATAAAATAATAATTTCAAAAAGTTTGTCGTGTAAAATAAACTACATTTTTTTTGGGTCGATTCGATGCTTATAAAATTCTGAGAATTTTTCCCTTCCCTGTCCCAATGCCCTTTGACGATACCTACTCGAGAAAATAGCGTATTTTCCACTTTTCTAAACAAGGTTCAAGCGTTACTATACATTTCAAAATGAAGCCGCTTTGAAACGCTTTCTATTTATTTAGTCTGTTCAACAGATTTTACCAAAAGCTTGTTGAACTTTTTTAACTTGAAAATAAACAGTAGGTAACTCAAAAATAGGTCTGCCATCTATCAAGTTTTTCTGAATTTGAACCAATCCAAAGGACTAGGGAATACGGGAAACATTTTTTATATCACAAAAAATAACAATCACAAAAAATCGGCCAAAAAATTTTTTGTGTATATTCGAAATTTTTAACCAAATGTCCGGGACTTGCAAAATTTCTGCCCATTGACAGCAATTTGGTTGATGACAGCTTTACTCAAAACCTGTAATTCCTGTACCGAAGTAATCAGGGATGCATTCGTGGGCGTCGCACCGTCTCAGTTTCATACCACTTACGACATACGCCAAAGTTTTATAAAAATATTACATTATTTATTTATCAGTCAGTAACGCTTGCTCTCTCGATTGTGTAAGAAAATTGCGTAAAAATGCGTTTGTATATTTTTTATCATTAATGGTTAATTTATTAGGTAATAGTTATGAGTTTATTGAGATTTTTTTAGTTGGGATTTATTTACTTTCATTGTGCGTCTTATTTCATTTACATGAATTTTAGCTTTTTGCATTTCTTCCCCATGTAAAGTTGTCTTAGCCGAAGACCTAAGTTATACGTGCCTACATTATTCTTAAAAAAGGGTCAAAAATTGAACCAAGTTGAACTTTACACGTATGTCCACGCTACATACGATATATACTCGTACATACAAGTATTTGTATAAGTAAATACAGTTCTCACTCAAGTTTAAGATATTTGCTCAAGCCCGATTAAAAGCTACCAGATATCAACACTACGGAATTTTAATTGGAACAGACGATTATGAAAGGAATTCGATTACAAAATCCGATTCCTTTCGAGTAAAAAATAAACGAGTCGAATAATTTCACGTTACCGGACGCGAATTAATACGTTAAACGTAATCTTTCATCGTTCCGCTACATCGATCGCGAGTGGGTTTGACAGATTGTGATGTTTGCGAATGTTGCAATTGCATATCCCGCGTGACAAGGCACCCGTAAACAATAGCTCTTGCGCAACGAGCATTGTATTCTGAAATGAAAGATTCATAGTTACTAGATTGTATTTCGGTTGCTAGCGGCTATTTCACGTTCGATTTTTATAAGGCGTACAATGACCTTAATTTTGCGAATGTCTTGTATTCATAACGATTATTGCATTTATTAATTAGTATCAATAATATTATGTGTAAAATTAAAAAGTAACTCATACACACTCGTAAACTATGAACAGAAAAACAAGTGTTGGAAGCGCAATTTTATGTAAATTATGTTATAATTTAATGTTTTTGGTAATAAAACGAAACGTACATTATGACACTATGTTTGATGTAAGTACAGTCATATTACACACACACACAATAGGCGGAAGGTTCTATTAACACACTCTTAACGTTGACCATGATATTTGACAGACAGGGATATTTTTCAGCAAACGTAATATTTAATTCTGCATTTAATAAATATTTTTTTGTTGAAAAAAAAAATTAAGATTCTTTGCAGGTAGGTACTAAAAATGCGTGTGATTTTGATTGGTCTTAAAATTTACTATGGATAACCAAGGCGAAGGGGGGGTTTAAAAATGCCAAAAAAATCACGTGATTAATGGACGGGCTCATACATACATACATACATACATACTCTCAAAAACATTACCCTCCTATCGTGACAATCGAAATAAACTCGCAAAGACACTATCCTAATCTGATTTCAAATGACGCAATCATCGATCGGAGCGTATCGCTTCAGTTACAAGTAACTTTCAAGTTTTAACGTTAGTGTCCCGTAACGTTACCCAATACGTTACATTACATTATCTGTTACCTGTTACTGCACCTATTACTGCACCTGTTACGATTTGCACGCTTTACTGATCTTTTTGGACGCGATTGGTTCCGATAAACTGTGGTTTATGTAATAATAACTCAAATTTTACGCCAGATTTGGATAGATTGCCTATTTCTAGATCGATAAGTTCGTTAATTATAATCCAAAATAATTGTCCTAGTACCTATCTACCTTCTATTTAGATTTTCAAATTTACTTTCAAATAAAAAAAAGTCCAAGACAAAAAAATTACTAACTTATTGGAATAACAAGTACCTAGAAATATAATATTTTGTGCTTAAAATAACATGTTAAATAAATTTCACATTTTACTTTTACTATTTATTTGCTCAATTACTCTTACAAAAGCGTATCTGAGTAATTTGTAAGATCTCAGTGTCCGAAGTCTTATAAACTTCAAATGTAATTCTAAATTCAAATATCGTAACACCATATAATCATAATAGCATAGTAACTCGGAAAGGCTCAAATAAAAAAAAAACAAACTCAAATCGAACGTAATTATTATATCATAATCGCTCACATCATTTTCGGTAGTAGAATCGTTATTATAACCGATTATGTTGTCCAAATGCCAGTTCTATTGTGATTCTGGTACCGGAAGTCCGAATCATAGATAATTAATAGATGGTACATTCTACAAAGTTCAAAATACCTACTCTGTACAATAGTGTAACTTTTACTGAAAGAATAATTGAAGACACATTTTTTACAAAGTACATATAGAAAAAGACTCAGAAATTAAAATACATAATAAATTAAATTGTTTAAAAGTGACTTTATTTTTCAAAAAGTTTTATTTCATTCAATTTGAAATAAGAAGCAGTGATTGTGGATAACCTACCTATACCGTTTAAACCATTACAAATAACTATTCAATAAAGTATAAAATTTTTTTAATGTTTTTTGAATTTATTTATTTGTTTGTTCTCATATTTTTTATCTGTTAAAATAAAGAACATTCTTTTTGGCACCAAAATTAGCGTGATAACTGTAACCTTAATTTAACATAGATACGATAGCATAGATAATAACTGAAATAATTTAACCGACGCTGATTTTATGGCACTTGTCTGTAATCCCCCTATTCCCTTGACGAAAAGTAATCAATCTTTACTTAGTTCAAAATCAGGCCAATCAAAAGAATCTAATTTAGTAACTATACATTTATTTAGTAACTTAAGTAAAAGTCCCCTAATAAAAATGTCGTTTACCGAAACTAAACGCAACACTTTATCTACGAATTTATAAATAACACGACAAGAGAACACTGTCTTTACGTAGCGTGCCAGTTTATTAACGCGTTTCTGTCGATTTGCAATTATAATTTAAGTATTTATAGTTCCTCAAACATTATTAGTTTATGACGAAATCGATGAAATGTTTTAAAATGTATTCATGGAGACATTACTGGCTAGAAACATAGTTAAACAAATTTGGCAGCTTATAAAAAAAAAATAGAAAAAGAGCTTGCAGTAACACAAACCTATAACTAATAGGACTGCAGAAGTTGATAAAATACTGATACTGAAATGGCTCTAAAAATTGATAGAATACACTATATTGCACCGTATACAATCCATATAAGAAGCTTTATGATCAACGAATAATAAAAAATACAATACAATCCGATCTTATATGTAGTAAGCGAGGTTTTACAGACAACCTATTGCGAGAGAACAAAGTAACATAGAAAGAATTTAAAGGGTTGTAAACATGAATTAATTACAATATTTAATTACGTTATTATTATAGTTATTAGATATATTTTAGTATTATTAGTACAAACCAAAACAAGCGTCTCGTTCAATAAATCAGACCGCAATCAATTTTAAAGTCGTAAAGCTATTTTAAGATAATGAGTCAAGCGGTGTCTTGACAGGTGTCCGCGAAATCAGTGGAAATACCAATTATATTAATAACTTAAAAATAATACCTTGTGAGAATATTATTCGAGATCATTGCAAGGTGGCCAGATGAAGAATAATTACCCGAATGCGCAAGTGGGAGGATAATGTTTTTTGAGCGTATGTATGTAGTAGGTATATCCATTTCTTTGGAACGCTCTAAAGCCTGAACGGTTTGACGGATTAGAACATTGTGAGTTGTCATAAGATTCGTCTCCATTTTAAGAGTGACACATGCCATAACTTTTTTAAATTCTGCACAATTTTTAGCATTCGATTTTTTAATTTTTTATAACTTATTATTGGGTTTTACAAACTATTACTGTGTGAGTGTTGATTACAACTATCACCATCGTTTTTTAAACTCACTTACACTTACAAGCACTCCTCTTTAATAAAAAAGATATAAATAAGCAGTATTCCAAAAATTTTAATTTAAAAATCGAACTCAGTCTCCGTCTAAAGAGGACGTTTAAATCGTCGGATATATCTAATATACGATTTTCAAACATGAGATGTTAAAATCGTCGGATATGTTCATCTAATACACGATTTTCAAACATGTCTATTTCCGTTACCTACTCCAGTAGATGTATTAATGAAAACTCGATGAAAAACCAGACAACTTTCATCGACAGTTGATCGGACGCGACGCGTTGGAAAGCCTAACGTCGTCCCTACAACACTGTTACTGAATTTATAAACGGAAAACCGATATTACTATAGATATCTATCTATATGTCGTACTTATCTATATATCGTAAACCATAGTACCTATACCACGCTGGCCAAGTGCGAATTGACAAACTTCACAAACTATTGAGAACTTTATGGAGAACTCTCAAGTGTGTAGAGTTCCTCACGATGTTTTCCTTCACCGAAGTAAGTGATAATTTCCTTCGCATATAAACTTTTTTTTATTAGAAATGCGTGTCGTGTTTAACATCAGGAACTCCCGTACGGGAGACCAACGTTTAAACTAAGTTATCATTTCTTTTCCAATTCGTACACATTACCCCAAAAGTATTACGAATATTCGGTACATAATTTTTCCAATTCCCATCATTAGTACAAAACTAGAATATGAAATTACATAATTGCGAATTACTGTGATCTATGAAGTGTGTTATTGCAAGACCGACATCATTTTTCGCGCCAATATAATCAATATTATAATGAATCGTTAAACCAATTCTGGTCGAACTGGATTTTCTCCGTATGTTGTCGTGATCTACCTATTACTGGTTTGTCGATTTTTGATATAATGTTACTGGAAGTGACATAATACGCCAGTATTTTATGTACCAGTACTAAATTAGTCGATACATAACCGATTTTTTAATTAGACCCAGTTGGAAGATCGATTAAGTTATGCTGCAATTTTTATGTAATACATGGTAATTACAATCGAATGAGCTTTTACTCGGATCCGAGACTACTCACTACATAATTATCGATGTAAGAAAACAAAACTGCTGTAAGTGAAAAAGTCAAGTTTTTGATGGAATCCAAAAACTGTTTAAAAGTCATACAAAAAACACAAGATGGAGCTTTTTGCTTACAGTTCTTTGGTATTATATTGGAAACTAGTGGACCCGCCCTCGCTTCACTTCGGTTTTTTCAATATGGCTGACCACGTCAACTGTCAGTCACGTCAGTTAGAGAAGTCCCATACAAATTTTAAATTTTATAACTTTTGAAAGAGCGGACTGATTTTAATAAAATAAAGCGTAAATAACGCCCAGAGTTCAGGATTATTTATGTATTTCATCCATTGTTCTGTTAAATCAGCAGGTTTTACGTGATGCTCTTTCAAACAAACAGAGTCCCCCCGACTTCAATTTTATTATACTAGAGGTATAATGGTATTATCTGTTATGGTTAGTATGGACAACACAAGTCACTTGACACACAACCTGAGAACACACAAATTTTATGTGTTGCGCTCAACTTGGGGCTGAAGAGCCAGAATATCTTTCTTCCTTTTCTGTTTATTTCTAGTAAATGACTAGTTGTGTAAATGACTGTAAGTATTTGTCACCAGGTTACTCATTTTCTCGTTTATTGACTATTTACATAAATATACATTTGCATAGATAATAATAAAATTATTTACGTATTTATTAACAGGCGTCTGCGTTCATACACGTGTATTGATTTCGAGTGATTATTATTATTATACAAAATATAGTTTTACTTAGGTGACCTGAGAGACGTTCGATAAATTCTAGGTTAATAACTAGATATATTAAATAACTTTTGTTATGATGATATTTGCAATATATCTATATTTTTCGAGCTTTGCTTACAAAAAAACACCTTCAATTTTTTTTAGATTTCAAGTGGAATTTTCATGATTTGCTTTCACATAAACCTTGTCAAAAAACTGAACTGTTCCTGAGTCATATTATTATGTCGTAATCCCCAAGCTTTTGAGAGGACACCTGAGTCCAGCAGTGAGATAGTTATTGGTTGTGATAATGATGATAATATATCCCAAACATTTTTGTCTATAATTTATATATTACAGATATAATTATGACAAGGTACATCTATTAGATCTATCTCCGTGATCTAGACTACGTCATTTCCTTACGGCATGCTTACGGCAGTCAGCGCAAGCACGCACACAGACACAAATGTTGTTACATGACCCGTGTCTGTGTGTTCGTGCGAAACATTCACTTTCGTTGTGGTGAGAAGTAGCTTGTAAATTGTACTTATTGTAAAGATTAGTAGAACTGTTTATTGGTTTTTTTAAGTGTATTGTTTGATAGAGAAGGAAGAGACGTTGGTAATAATTAAAATGTAAATTCGCAAAATTAATTCAATAAGATATTTTAGATTTAAGTATTTTTTGGCCATCAGAAAAAGCTACTTTAAAATAAGGTTGCTCATTTTTAAGGATCAAGTGGCCCCTCTCCCCTTTGTGCTCATATTATGGTATTTGAATAGCCCCTTCAATATGCCAACAAAAACTTAAAATTTATTACGGAGATATTTGCCAGATTTTAGCAAAAAGTTAGGTACATAATATAAGTACATTATGCTATTAAAATTTTATTAACAAAATCAATATTCTTCGTTAACTGATTCCTCACAAAAAATATATTGATTTAAAATGAAATTATTATTCATTAACTTATCCAAATTCAGAAATATTTATTGATGTTATATTAATCTTTTAAAATTTAAGTATAGCCTGAAGTAGCTATATAAGTTACTTTAATTGAAATAAATGAGTAAAGAATTACTTACACTTAAAAAGTTCTAGAAGCTTACAAATAGTGTTATCATGTTAGCAAATCGGTTGAGATTGATTAAGTTTCCACTAATTAAATTTAATTTGGGAAATAAAATAAAACGCACTCTACCATACTCCTTTTCATACACAGTTATGTCACATTTGACAGTTGACATCTGTCAGATACAGAACAAGTCTGTAGTTTATATTCTAGTATTTATCATAGTGTATAATTAGTTTATTGTTTCCATTGCAGAGTGGTAGAGTTATCACCAGAAGTTAGGGCGTAATGTAAAACATATTTTTAGGGTTATACATATCAAATACGAGTTCCAGAGTATTGAAATATGACTCTAAGCAAAAGATCAATCTACACAATTCCATACACCAAACTTAGAATAACATAATATACAGATATAACTAAGTATTTTACACAGAAACAGCCCCATTGTTTAGCGGTGGCTTGTGAAAGATATTTGTAGTAACCATGGATGTTTATAGTGTAGGAAATAACCTAACCATAGACCACAGAGGTTGGTCGCGACGCATAAACAATGGCTGTAAATTGAAGGTTTTCGTGGGAACCAATGTTGTACTCGGCCTTAGCTTATTCGCTATTAGTTTTAAGCGAAATGAAGACAATGGGAGGGGGGAAGGGTTGGTTTACTAGTACTTCCGTACCTTACTTAAATGGGCTCATACTAAAAATTATGAAAAACATAAAGTAAATAAATTATCCTAAGTGATTTATAAGTACTGGCCCCTAGGAAGAATAACTTAGGTCGTTATTTTAATTTCTATTCCGTTACTTACTACTAAATTTAAATAAAAAAAAATATTGATACATAATGAAAAAAAAAATAAAGCTACCTTAATATTACATTATGAAAAAAAATAAAGATTTATATTTATATTCCAATATTTAAAAAACAAACTGTTTAATACACTACATTTCTGCACCTGTAATTAGGGTTGTAACAGGATATACATTTGTAATAGTTTGTGTACATAAACTGCATACGACAACGGATGTTACAGACGCATGTATTACAAGATTTCCGTCGCGATGAACACTCATTAGTATTTCCTATTGTTGTAATGTATAAATATAGTGTGAACATGTAGGTGAGGGACGAATATGGTGTTGATTGTACAAGAAGTTTTCATATTTTGTACAATATTTTTTTTAATTATCTAGAAAATCTAACAGACCTTATTCTGTAACTACATTAGCTCTAATTCTTTTATTGATCTCATTTCCACGTCAGGTACTGAAAACCTTAAATTTTAATGTACCTATCTTTAGTAAATGTTCATCATATTGGACTACTTTTGCTATGACAATGTTTAAGTAATTCTAATATATTAGTTGATCCCTTGAAGTATTTCGACAATAGCACCATTTACCGGCTTCAAATCTGATCCTAAGCCATGCTCGATCCGCATCAGATGATGTCCAATAGGGTGATGAGGAGAATGAATAATAAGAGAAAGAATATGAACTGATGAATTTTTGAAAATTACAAAAGGCTTTAGACGTTTGGACTCATTTACCCTTGATTACTACTAGGTATTATAATATTATCATTTATCACAGTTCTTTGCTCCTAGCAACGCCCATGATAATAAGTGATAACTGTCACGTATGAACACGGGTATTACCAAGGGTATTGCATGCTTTATGGACCTTCAGAGGATCGTTCATTGTACTCGATAAAATAGTCTATATCTTCAACAGATGGTTGTAGATAAGGTTTTAAATAGTATGCCAATGATAGCGTAATTATTAAAACTTTTACTAATTTATATTATGGTTCCTTTATTGCCTCTAACTATTCTAAGCAAGAGTTAATATGGAAGGAGGTGGGGGGAAGGTTTAACATATCGACGTAGGAAAACATAACTTTTGTAAGTAAAATAAAAAAAAGTGAAATTTTTAAATAGTTTTTGGGGTTTATCGAAATGGACATTTAAGCTCTCAAATAGCACCTTGTAAATTAAAAATTCAGTCACTAAAACCATTAGTAACTAGTTTCTTAACTATTAACGAACAGTTAAAAGTAACTGGTGTAATATTACCAGTACCTCGGTTATCGGGAGCGGAACTGCTGCTGTGGCAACACTAAATTATAGTGGACTGCTTCGTTTAGGACAGCGGTTCTCAAACTGTTTCTTACGAGATTCCCACGCTTCACTGTATAGACTCGTATGTAATATTAGAGTCTATATTGATGAATTATCTTAATCGGTGTAAAGTTTCGCTCAGGTTGGTAAACTAAAAATTTTTACTGTTTAGCGTACCTACTAATGATTTTTTTATTTTATTACGAACTAGAAGGAAAAAACATAGTTTGTACTATAACATTACCTAAGTATATATATCATAATTATTATTGTTGAGATGTTCTGAGGGGTTTTTTTTTCGCCATTTCTTTTGCTCAGAAATAATAAATCACCTCCCTAAATGGGGGTAAATTAAAAGAAATACGAGTGATATATATAAATAATGCTTCAACTTTTTTGAATTAGAATTAATGTAAGTCTTTAACAGCTTTTTTTAACAGTTAATTCTTTTGCACAGAGCAAGGAATGTATCTGTATACATGCAGTTTCTTTTGATTAACGTTTATACAGAAACAAAGTTGTATTGTACATTGCAGTTGTATCAAGGCTGTTAAATACGTTCCTAAGTTTGGGCACAAGGGCTCGCGATAAAAGGTTGAGAATTTAGACCTAGGCTGACACAAAACCTAGGTCGTTACGCTCTTAGCCTAAATAATCAGTGAGCGTCAATCGATCGAGCGCTGGCCTGAATAATGATCGATAATGAGCAATGTTGCATTATGAGCCACGTTCATTTAGACAGTGGTCGGCAAAATGTGGCTCGTGAACCGCATGGCTCTTTAACTTTGCTGCGGCTCTTTCGCGAAATGTTTAGTGTTGCGCGGAATATAACTTATACCTACTGGTTTAAAATTGACACAAATTATATTTGTAATTATGTCTTTTACTATAGTAAAACTTAACTAAATTAATTATTGTTGGTTTTAGGGTCATAATCCTTGACCACTGTCAAATCTAGCTTTATTTGTAACTCATACAGTCAATCATGAATTAGTTTAGTAAGTTGACAACCCTGGAAACGAGAGGCCCACGCGTCACTAAATGTATACGTACATTGAAGTAATAAGCGTTGAAATGAATTGTTCCCATTGGTACCAACATTATCATTTTAATACGAGTACAAGAGAACATGTATGAGAATACTATTAAGCAGGAAAAATGAGACTGTATTGTGTCGTTTATTTTCTAAGTTAATTGCATTTATAACTTATAATATTCATAAAATTAAGCTGCATTAGCATTAGCAATTAGTGCATTTTTTCAAATATATATTTTACGTGCCTGCAAAGTTCTTGAAACACATCACTTACACCCATGGCTCGAAAACAAACACTTATCTGTTACATAAATATCTGCCCCGGAATCGAACCCGGGACCCCTTGCTTCGCAGGCAGGGTCACTACCAACTAGGCTACGGGGTCGTCAATATCAAAACGAACTCTTCAAGTATTAATATTAAAATAAAATTAGAAGGAATGAATCACCCAGCGGATAGTGGAATCCACAACCTCCGTAGTTAACAGATAGGTACCAGACTCGTTACTTTCTCGACTACAATGGAGTTAAATATGGAGTAACTATAAGAAAAATGAAACGCTTGTCTGTCATCGCTCGATGTGCTCTTGATTTGTTACGCATTGAGTTTATTTTATGCTACTCGTATTTCATTGAAGAGAAAAATATTTACGTACTAAAAACAAAAGAATTGCAGTGTTGGAAGTCGTTTAAGTGTGGCCTGCGATTTCGGGTCTTTCCTCATAACTGAGGAGGCCTAGAGCATTACACCACGTTGCTCCAGTGCGGATTGGCGGAGGAGTCGGTGACCATTATGGTAGGTATTATACCACAGAGCTAGAAATGTATAAAAAATCTATAAATAAAAATGTATTTATTTAAGCTTTTCTTTTGATAATTAATTATTCTTATTACTTTTCTTATTCATTTTTATTGTGCCTGAAAATTAACGCGAACCTTCGATTGATTGATGGATAGGATGGATGCAGCTAGTTTAGGACGAATCGCTAACAGACGTAGGGTCATTGACATTTAGGAATACTAATCAAATATAATATTGACATAACATTATTAGTAATGCAATGAAATTAATACTAATGCTAAAACACCAACAATAAATACATCTACTAATTATTGACATATTATTCAAATGCGACAAATTAATATTTATAAAGTATACTCTACTCATTTGTAAAGGTCATTTATGGTCTAGAATTACTTTAGTGGATGAATGGATGGATATAAATATTGACTATAATGACTACAATGATATAACCTTATGATCGCAGCGTGAAAATAGTTAATTTAGCCATAAATATACAAAATACATACATTGACAATGTCATGGATATTATTTAAGTCAACACCTAAGTTATTCAATGTATTTCATTGATTTGCATACAATTTGATTCTTGTAATATAAAATCAGATATTTATTTGGTTTTCTGTGACACACAGATAAATACACATTCGTACTTGCCAGTAGTATCAGAGACAATCATGTAATTGAGCAATACCACGAATGTATTATTCACTGTTCTGTGAGTTACAGATTTTAAACCTATTTTCTGGTGATTTTATAATAAAATTGATGGCCTCATTAAATTGTCTATAAAAAAAGCAGGGTATCAATCAGACTACAGTGAAAATAGAGTTTAAAGATTTCTTACATTGAAAGTTATGGCATAGGCATTATTTGTCTATCAAAGAGATGTAAGAATAAGTACCTAATTTACGTTATACCATCCAAATTTCAATTAGGTACCATGAATTTAATAATGGTTGTACTAAATACTAATCAGTACTGATTTTTCTGATTATTAATAATAGCCTAGTAAGGCCTTATACGGTTTTATTAACAAAATATAGCAAATACTACCTACTCAAACTTTTTAAGCGTGTTAAAATGTAATACAATACGCACGATAATTCAAAGATGGAAAATAAAAGATTCACCTCTCCTTATTAATTCGGAATGTGTCCAAATATTCAATATTATCTGTTACTAATGATAGCCATGAATGGAATGTCATAAGACCGGGACAGGAGATCTGAATTAGCATATTTTATGTACTTGGAATATGGCTACGAAATGGAATATTGATTCGGTATTATCATAAAGTAAACATTGGAGAAATAAGTATTAAATAACAGCACGCTGTTTGTTTTTAAAATTGGTAGTATCATTGCTACTTATAAATAAACATTGCTA
The DNA here is from genome assembly GCA_001278395.1 of Lerema accius. Classification (NCBI taxonomy): domain Eukaryota; kingdom Metazoa; phylum Arthropoda; class Insecta; order Lepidoptera; family Hesperiidae; genus Lerema; species Lerema accius. The sequence continues at coordinate 59,496 of LGAG01000323.1, read as the reverse complement.
CACACTCATAGACCCACACTTGGATTCCCTATAGCGTGGGTGTCATGGACAATATACATAGACAAAGGACATACATTTAGACATTTAAATTCTTCATTCAAATGTCTGGCTAGCTGGTAATCGAACCTAGGACCAAAAGGCGGTCAAACATAGCCTTGGTTGTACGGGTTTCCTTCGTTTTTCTTCACTGAAGCAATTGATAATTTTAAATTAAGTATTGATTAAAATGCACATTTAGGCAAAAACTTCACGTTTACAACTTTTTTTCAAATAAGGGAGAATGGTATCATATAAGTTGAAAACATATTAATTTAATGCATTAATTGTATAAAAAGTGCAAAACAAAATTGAATTGCTTCATTTATTGATTATAATTCGTTAAAATTCTCTCCGTCTTTAGAACCATCAGGTGACATTATAATTTGAGTGTGAAACTATTAAATTTGATCTCTCCTTTGAATAATTCACGGTTGGTTGTGGCCAACCTTTGTTTCAATGTTTCGTTACTTTTGTCGGGGCCACTAAAATGCTGCCTAAGTTTGAGTGATTTTTAAGTATTTTAAGAATTGATAACCTTCTTAATATTTATTGAAATCATACTTTCTCATTACTTAAGTCAATTCTTCCGTTACTCTTACTTTGTTTTGTTACTGTAACATTGATAACTATTTGGCAGCTAACTTAGCTTTATTAGGCTACTTTAGTTTTTATATATTTCTAAGGAAAATTATAGATAATATCGAAAAGCGTCGAAAATATTTATTTCTTCATTCTTTTTGTACAGTTTGGTGTAGCTAAAATAACAGGTGTAACTATAACATTTAAAATACTTAACTTAATATAATACTAACATACTATTTTGAAAAGTGTTAAATTCACAGTCGAGATGCTATGTTAAAACAAGTCGAATTTTTGCATATACTACGCTTAAAAATAGTGGCATATTTATTACAAGTATTTGCCGCATATGGAAATGACAGATGATCTTTCTGTGCAGGAATCAAATGTTAATAGAGCAAGGTCGTTTCCCAATATGGCTATATCCTGATGTCGTAGGCAGTTTTATCGTCTTAAACGATCATTTATAATTCTTCATAATGCTGTAAGTTATAAGTGACATTTAAATAAAAATATATCATAAGTCTGAACGATATAATCTTATTGCATGTATTTAAATTAAGTCTTTAGTTGTTACCGTAGTAATGTAAGGAGTTTATTTAAATTCTTATCCAATTTTTTTATATTATTGTTATTGATTTATAATCAATGTGGAACATATAAAATTACTATTTGATTGAAATTGAAATCTTTATAAATCTAATCTGCTAACCGAATTATGGATAACATTAAACAAATGCATAACAGTAAGCTTATACCTACTTAACCTTTCATTCCGGATAGATTTAACTTGAAACTAAATTTTAACGTAGTCATAAAGAAGTGGAATTTTGACATGGTCATACCGACATTTCGACTTGGTCAAACAGAAGCGTCATTTTAGCCGCCTCAAGATCGTGCGACCGCGCGGTGCATTTCAAAACTATTGTTTGTCCTGTAATTACTGTCGTTAAGCAATGACACACTAGTGGCAGTTGCGGTTAAGGCCGGCCTCTGAACTTTGACGCAACGACTGCGTGAACTTATGGACACCCTAACTTGTTTATTTTGAATGAAAACATATTTAACAGACTGCGAGTTATGATTCTGACCAGTACGTAGGTAGGTACTCGTATGAATGTTCATCTGGTCCCTTGTAACCTTTGAACTACTTAATGTAATCCACACATAATGTATCATTGTAAGCGTCATATTTGTACGCAGGCTGATATGTACCTATGTAGGATATGTGACGTCATGTTAAATTATATACAATTGACAAAATTTAAAAAATAATTTACATTTTATGGTTCATAGATAACTCTTCAAATAACCTAAAATAAAACAGGATTCAATTAACCTCGAACGTTATTGTATATTATTGTAATTATGATATTCACACATGACTTGTCTAGACTAACTTAGCTAATAGCACTAAATACTTAGGATCATTAGGAGCTGCGGCCGAGGTTATGTATTGTTACTATTTTGTAACAAGGAGAACGTAACAATACATGTATTGTAATCTATTTTAGAGTCAGTCCATTGCCTTAACCCATTAATGGCTCACTACTGGGTACAAGTCTCTCCTCATGACTGAGGAGGCCTAGAGCATACTCCACCACGCTGCCCTATTCGGACGTGTTAGTGAGTAGTATTAGGAATTAGTGGTGAAACAGAGTATGAAAGTTTTTATACTGATCGACGGCCTCCGATGTAGTTTAACGATTGTTTTTTGTTTTTGGGAGGGGACGGCGGCTAATGATAGTTTAACAACTGCTATCGAACGATAACAGCCTAGATCAAAAGCTTACTGTGTTCTCTGAAGCATGGAAGCGCTTAAGAAATTTTCCTAAGTCATGTTCCTATCATATTGACATTTTTTTTTTTCTTTTTTTTTTAATCTTAAATTCACTGGTATGAAGCCAGGTCACTTGCTTGTTAACAATATTGATTTGTGTCAACAAAATTTTCTTAAGATGATCTCGGCCAGTGTTACAGCTGTTTAGAAAGCGAAGAAACCTAATTATAAAGCAATTTCGCCTCGCGTTAAATGTTGGGAAACGGATTTTGGTAACGTTTTCATTTAGTTTCGCGAATATTTGTCAACAATTCCGCTATGGCTGTTGTAAAAAACGAACGGAATTTGCAACGGAAATGAATTGCAAAATTAAAAAAAAATATCTGACAAAAAGAATCTGGCTGGTTTTGTGACAAAAATGTTTTATTGACAAAAAAATGGTGGAGTTATTTTTTATGCCATTTTTTTGACTATCGTTTTTAGGTAGGTGCCTAAGATAATAATGTCATTCTCTGTGATAAATATGACTTAAAATTCGGTCAAAGATTTTGGGTCATTTTAGTAATCTCTAAATCCAAAATTAAAACCTATTTTCTTTTTTACTAAGTAAATCGTTGGTTTGTTGATGTTGAAGTACCAATAGATGTTTCTTAAGTACATAAAAATTATATAACTATTGTCAATCTCCCACAACGGAAACGAATCCAATAACACCTTATATGTTATAATTTCTCAAGCTATTTGTTCTGTAGAGTATTCCTTAGAAATAGACATACATACATAGGTACTCTTTAAAAGTATAACCTTACTGTCGTGTCAAATAAAAATAAAACGTAGTAACCGATCTTAAAGCGCGAATTATTGTACTAAATAGTTTAAATATCTACATAAATTTAAATTTAATAAGAAAATATATAATTGTATGTAAATTTGTTATACATATGCTAAATTGATACAATTTTAGTAATTCTGCCTATGTATTGGCTATTCATGTCATATTAACATAAATCGTTAAATTTGCGCTATTTATAAAAAAATATAAAAAACCATTTTGCTGAGTCGTAGGTATAAAGTCACTCAGATAGTATTAGGTAGGCAGTAATTTGTTGATCCTCCTTTTTTGACAGCAGTATTAAGGAAAGATTTTACGAACTGTCTTTAAAAAACAAATCATCAAATAAACAGACCAAATCCCAAACTACTTTACAACTTTTTGAGATAAGCTATGGTTTAATTTCTACAGAACGAAGAGTAATAAGCAAAAATCCTCTCCTGTTTCTAGAAATCAACATGTAAAATAAATATCCCTGCGGTTTCTATTGTATTTGTTGATTCTAGACTTCCTTATTGAAGGCAAAGATGACACATATTTCAAGAAAAATCGTAAACAACGTCATTGAGTTCATTCTAATAAAACGTGGGCGAAAACTTCAGGTGTAAAGGTTGCGGGTATTCCGAGAAAAGTTTCAAGGCTTTGTTTTATTAAATTACCTCCGTAAAGTGTTAATACCTAGTAAACTTAGCTTTTTTCGAACTATTGTGTCATTGTTATAAATTAAAAGTTTTCCTAGCTTTAAGCGACTTTTTTTTATTTCTATAAATGCCTAAATCATTGTTAACACTTATGAGTAACTGTTTCTTTATACGTTTCTCTGAAACTAAATAAAACAAGATCTTGTAAGAAGTGCTGTTGGTCCCATTCTTTATCTAATGAAGTTATCATCTCAACCCATTAACAGCTTCTATGTGCACAGGACTCCTCATTACTGAGGAGATCCAGTTATACACAGTCACGCTATTTGTAGATGGATTTAGTAAAAGCAGGCATTTTTGTATGACTAACAAAATATTTTATCTTTTTACAGGTAAGTGTCTTTTTGGAAAATTTGAACTAGACAATTCAAAGGGATAAGTATAATTTTCTATAGGCCTTTTATAGTACATTCTATTCGTAATCTATTCAACCAATTAATTCTCACAAATAAACAGACATGGAATCATAACCTGCAACTAGGATCTGAACAAGGTGCTTGAAGTAGTCTGTATAATCAAATGGCCAAACCTAAAAAGTTTTTTTTGAGATAAATATTTAAGTAACGATTTCGTGAGTGACATAAATAAAAAAAAAGAAATAATAAGCCTAGCTTCACTAACACACACCATCAGAGAACATAATAATATATTATTTATCTGTATTTGTCAAATAAAATATCTACGTAGGAAATTAAAACGAATAAAAAAAATAAGTGAGAAGAAAATCGAGAGTGTTTGGACTATAACTAAATAACTAATACAGATTCGGACCACGTAACGTTTTCACATGTTCCATTGAATATAATACATTCTGTAGCCTTACAGTTTTTGTGTTCGGAATCTAAAGCGGAACTTTCTTCTCCATTCGGTAATTTTACGAAAGTTAACAAAACACTCGCAAATTTTCAAATAGTTTGATTTTGGAAGAGCTATCTGATATTGCTTAAACGTACCTACTCGTATCAAACTCATATTATTATGAGAAATACTAGTATTTCATGTATGATTGATAACAAAAATAGGTACATCACTAACACCCCAAAACTTAATTATAAAATGTAATTGAATTGAGAACAGAATATACTGATTACCTAAGTGTTTGTTGAATGGAATTAAATAATTAGGTAGTTTATCTTTCGTAATTATTTTATCTTTAGCGGCGGCAATAATGTTCTTTTGTAAGTACACAAGAATCCGGATAAAATAAATAAATAACCAATACGGGACTTAATTAAAATAACTGTTATTTCTCACTTAAATTTAATGTAATTATCGTGCGCAATCAACTGTACTTTTAAAAGTATGACGTGATTTTATTCAATAAACACATTCGAATTAGGCTCTTATTAACATAACTCCTCAAAATTAACCGTTCAATGAATGAAGAAATAACATTATTATGATTAAAATTACCGGTCCCGATAATATTTTACTTTTTAGGGATTCACTTATATTTGACATGTTTATTTTAATTAAGAAAGTGCAATCGTCAGTTTTCGCTGCTGGAATTATATTGGAATTTACTAAGGTACTTCTAAATTGTATTTTTTAAGAAACAAACATTATTAGAAGCCCAGTGTGTGGTCAAAATTAAACCATAATGCATATTGACTCTTATCTCAATGTCTACGTAAACTTTCTGTCAACGGGGCCTCCCAGCTTGGTGTATCTTGTCATAGTATTGTGAATAATGTCTTTATATTGTAAATTAAATGTTTTAGATACACATATATATTAAATTTAATTTCTGCACTTCGTCTCTCTGTAAACTTTAACTATGCCAAATCTCAATGCATAAAAATAGCTCCAAAGTAGAACTCTTCCTGTATTATTAACATAAATTTGAACGCATTGAGCGCTCGTTTTTAAACGCGATTAGTACCGAATCCTTAAAAACCTACAGACATAAAAGCCTGGGACATAAAATAAATTATATTTAACACAATTTTTGTGCAACTGTGTAGATATTAAATAAATGTAATCCGACACGGGTTACTACAGCCAAATATCGACCTGATTCCGGAGTTACACGATTGTATAACTGACATACAACGAATTATAAATGTTATTTCATAACGGGAACTCTCTGTTGGCAGGTTGGCAGGTAAACATTTAATATTATCAAAGGGTCAAAAAACTAATAATAATAATATCCCGACCTGGTCGAGAGTATAAAGCTCTTTAACGACCTCTAGCGAGAAAATATATGAATTACTAGGCTATGCCAGCGGCTTCGCCCGTGGAAATGTTGTTAAACAATATATTGAATTGATCCTAAGGGAACCTTTAATGGGGACACAATCTATCCCATGTCCTATTTCTGGATTCAAACTATCTGTGTGCCGAGTCAGCTTAATCCGTTCAACAGTTAGAGCGTGAAGGACCTACAAACATCCACACAAACTTGTTCAGTCAATGACTGGTTATCTTCAGAATATATTCTCGAAGATGAAATGTTCATTTACGGGTTAACTCTCATTGAAAGAGCTGCGGTAGCGGATTTTTCGCTTTATTAACGAGCATTTTAAACCTTATAAACTATTGAATAGAGTTCAAAAATACTTGCGTGAAACCCACGTAGATAGTTTCTTTTTATGTAAAAAGTTAACGACAATTTGTATGTATACGACGAAGCAAAAAGATAAACCATCAACAATAGGTGTTTTAATAAATTAACGAATAAATAAGGAAACTGTGACACTCTATATAAAACGCTTTTATTCTGTACTACACAAGGTTCAAAGTCCTCTGTTTTATTCTACCCGAATGCGCATCTTTTTCAATGGAAGTTGTTCTTTACTTAACTGCATAATGAAGATATCTCTGTCACCAAAATTGGATCTTTCAATTAAGAAAATGTTACTTAGTCATCAGTCAATTTAGACCTTATTCACTTCTCAATAAGATGCAAAATACATAAGCAATTTTCTGACTGACCGGTGTCGAAAACAGTTTTTATGGGGCTTACTTATCAAGAGCATAGCCTAGTGTTGAAATTCAATTTTCACTTGGTTTGATACCAAATTGGTGAGATCCAGTTTCATTATAATACTGATTTCAAATGCAGGAACATTAAATCTGAGTCAGCATTTAGGGACCATTGAAATTTGACGTCAGCACTAAGCTTTTAGAGGAGGGGGTTGCTTTGCAAAATTTGTTTAACAGTTTTTATACCGTGATTTTTTTGTATTCAGATTTTAAGTACAAGTATTTTTTGTTTTTAATCCACGGTGCAATGTGGGTACCTAATAATTTTTGAGCCTATGTATGTACGTCCATCGATGTACCTACGTATGTACGTCCATCTATGGAAAGCTATACTAGAACCAAAACGGCTTAACGGAATTGAACTTATGGCATCCCATTAGTCATTACACTCATCTTGAGTGAGAGTAACATAGCTATAAATTTTTTGATAATGTCCATTCGTTTTTTTTTATTTTTTTTAGTTAAAAAAAATTCATAGTTATGAATGATTACAAGTTCTTCTGTACGAATGACGATTGTTTCATAGACTTAACGGATATGGTAATGACGTCCAGTATACGAATAAAGTTCACCGGGCGAACTACGAGCAAAGCTGTTGCGGACAGTCGTTTCGCAAATCGGATACCTTTCGCAAGCAGTTTCACACGACCCACTGGCAATATGTATTTTTGTATTTGCCGTTTTATTTGTATCTGACGCAACTTGCCAAATTGATGACCATAACATTACGTCATCAGTTGGAATTTTATCAGCGACTTTACACGCATTGGTGACGTATTTAATAGATTGTCAGTTCCGTTTTTGGTCGTTTAGATGGAAATTACATTGATTTATTACCCCTCTACGCTAGAAAGAGGATAATGTTTTTCAAGCATAATGTATGTATGTATGTCTATTTCTTTGGCATGCTGTCGAGCCTAAACGCCTTGATATATTTCAACGAATGGGGTATCATTGAATTCGTCTGCATTTTAAGAGAGCCCCCTATGACAAATTTTTCATAGTCTGGATTCTGTATTTTTATATATGACTAGCAATCGCCCGAAGCTCCACCCGCGTAACTTTCCCGTTCGCAATGTTTTTTATTACTGCTCCTCTCCTATTCATCTTAGCAAGATGTTTAAAGCCAATAAATAGCCTTCCTCGATAAGTGGACTATCTTACGCTAAAAGTATGTTTCAAATCTGTCCAGTAGTTCCTGAGATTATTTGAAAGAAACAAACAACCTCTTCAGCTTTTTATTATTAGTATAGATAAGTAATAGTTTTAATTTGCCTTCTCTGGTGATGTGTTTGTTTGGGTTATTCCCGTTGGCTCCCATTCCCATTTTCACCCTAGTGGTCGAAACTTTAGTTGCCAGTAAATTTCTTCTATTACTTCTATAGCTGGCAATGTATCACTCACATTTCTAGCCTCTTGAGGCGAAGATGACGTCTTACCTACCATAAAGTAGTAATTTTACCTACTCGTTTGTTAGCTATTTACATTAAAAACTGCTTGTTAGTATGTCTGTGGTATGTAAAACCCCGCTGACCAAACTTGTCCCCATTCAACAAGACGTAACGGTAATGACCAAACAATACAGTCAACTCCCGTTAGCTCCTTACCGTGCGACGATAATGGTAATGATAAAGTTATATAATATGTTATGATTGTTATGATTCTTGTTGGTAATTGGTAATTTTTTTTATGAAATGTTTTTCTATGAGTTTATCAATTTGTTTTTTTTAATTAAATAATAGCTATTTTCTTAAGATTAAAGGTTAATGTTGGATATTTGAATTAGTTTAATCTATTCATAATTAAAAAAATCTAATTTACTTTTTTTTTACAGAATTCTCTAATTTCACTTTGATTTCTTAATAATTTTTAAAGGAAATTTTATCAATTTTCAACCATGACTTCAGGCATGAGTAGCTGTTGTTTTTTTTAAATTTCGTCTTTACCATTCCTTACCAGTTTATAAACGGTAATGACAAAGAAACAACATAAACGATGTATCACTGTTACCAATTCGTGCCAATAAATAAAATTGTATTGAAAATATTATTTAAGGTATTGCCATATTTAACTGTAATTGGACAGGTCTCCCCGGGTGCCTGATTTATTGTGTAGGTAAACCCTAAATTATATTTACCGACTGTAATTTATAACATATTTATATCGTAGCCCTACACTAAGATTCCATAAGTCCTGGATGTCTTGAAACACAAATTTAAACGTATCAAAACGTATTTTACCTCGCCGGAAATCGAACCAAGGATTCCCATAAGAAGAAAAAAATTAAATTCATCATTCTATGCATTCGAAAAAAATATCTTATATCTAATCACGTCATATTAACAGGTGTTGGTGATAAACTTATAGCACTTAAGGATTGTAAAAACAATTAGGACAAACGTGTAACTTACAAATATTTATCTATAAACATATATTTCCGGTATTCTGCCATTGTTTTAATCCATTCATTGCAATAAACACTCATACGTAGTAAGTAATATTAAATAATTATATTTCAACTTACTTACAAGCTATTTACACCACATTATACACACTAGCGCGAATCACATTTACACAACATGTATATTTTATTGACTTGTTATGCGAATGATAGTGATATTAATATTGTTTAATGTTTAGATACGAAGTTATTCTCTAGTAGATATGTGTATATGTTTGTATTTTACTGTATTTTGAGTTATTATAATGTTTTATTGTTGCGAAGCGCTCATAGTCCAGCGTGCCATAGTGCTTCTATGCTAAGTGATTTGTTGTACTAAATGGGATAAAGTAGAAGATTCTCAACACATTCTGACAGAGTGTGTACGGACGGAGTCGTTTAGATCAACATATTTGTCAAGGACGATGCAGATAAGCATGCTGAACAGCATCTTGGACTCTCCTTTGTCAGAGGAGACTAGAGTGCTGTGCAGAATGGCTGTTTTAGGTCTTGCAAAACGTTGTTTTTTTTTTAATTGGTTACGATTGTGTGTTTGCGCGTTTTCTTACGGGACGATGTGGTCGGTGCCGACAAAGTCATGCAATAAAAAGAAAGAGAACCACTGTGACTGCTGTCAGATATTAATTTCATGCATGTGTTGCGTATGCACAAGTTTGTATGCGTGTGTTTGGTGACATAGAAATTTCCCGCCTTTTTTCGGTTACTCTTGTCATAGAAAACGATTGCCGTATCGTGGCGACGTTGAAAATTACTGCTGTCGGTGTCAAGTCGTTGAAATGAAGAAGCGGTCAACGACTTTCAAATTATATATTTTTTCGATACCATAGACATCAACTTATTTATTCCAGCCAGTTACATAGCAGTTTTATTGTAGTTCATTGAAGTATTGGCAGGCTCTGTGAACGCGGAAACAGGCACGCGAGCGACGTAAAGGTTTATTAATATTTTCGCCCCGGGTTCTTGGAAACGACGATGTCCTTTTGTGCAACGTTCGACGACCCCGCCATTCGCTTTTTGTTTGTTTATGGTTGCGAGATTTTTAGTCTATGGTCTTTTATTTTTGAAGTGAAACTTCTTAAGCTGTCGATTATTGATAAGTGGAGAATTGAGAGTTATTTTTTGTGGGCATGTCATGTTTATGCATAAATGTTTTGTTATAGAAGTTCTAAGGAAGATATCACATATTTGAGGAGGAGATATACAGTTAAGTTTTTGAGCTCAGACTGTACAGAATCTATCTTTAGTTGAGGTACCATTTGAACCACTAATAGTAGGTATATTTAAACAAAATATGAATATGAAATACACCCGAATAGTTTAGTGATAAACACACGTACACAACTAAATGTATTGATGATAGTACAGTGTCTTGCGTCGATCCTAGCGATTGACAAAGATAAGCAAGTGTAAGTACGGTCGGAGTATGCTACAGATACCTAGTGGCAAAAATTTTGAGCGTTTCTGTGCTTCGGAGGGCACGTTAAGACATCGGTTCTGGTGGTCATAGTTATAAGATAGTTGTTTAACTACGTCGGAAACCTTCATACGGTAAAAATATTTACAACTTTGGTTTGGTTAATAACCGCGCTTCCAATCCGCAATGGAGCAGCGTGGTGGACTATACTTTAGACCTACTCAGTTATAAGGAAAGATCCGTGGCTTGTAGAGTACATTGCAACTTTTAGTTGTGCGTTTTTGAAAGGCGCGACGGCATCACTACACTAGCAATGAACAGATTTTTCCATCGATTTCGTAAAGGTGGAAAATGTGCGAGTGCATCGATGCTGCATTGCGACTGCATCGCTACTAAAAGTCGCAGTGTGTAAGTAGCGCGATTAAAAGTGTGTTTAATTAAACGTCAAATAATGAGTTGTTTTTCCGTCTGCGTATGTTTGCGGATATAATACATCCGCGGAGGCAATTCAATGATTTCACGCTCACTTTAACGGCTATATTGCTTTGCATATAGCAGGTAATAGATATATACATATACATTTTATCTTTATTTGTAATTTACAGTCGATAAATAAAGGAAACTTGTGATTTGTCAACCCTACAATGCATTAAATGATCTAACTTTTATACCCCGACTCTGGTGAAATAAAATGTTTTATACAAAATTGCACTGTTAAGCTAAATAGGTTAGTATTGTTTTGACATATTATTATTGATTAGGTTATTTGTCACTGGACACGGTAAAAGACGCAAAATCGGGAAAAATCCTAGATTTCCTGGCAACAAATTTTCTGCTGCAAATTAATAGACATTTACTGTAAAAATAAGACATACCTTTACAATACTTCAGAGATAGGTACTCGCTCAATAGATTATCGAAGGTCAAATCTATTTGGCAGTCCACTCGCCACTTCCGACCGGAGTAGATACAACTATGAACGTAATATACGAAGTATTTTACGTAATTATGCATCAAATGTGTACGAAGCTTCGTTTCCGACTGTTTTGTATTCCAGCAATTTTTTGCAGCTGTGGTTATGCTGTCGAGTTAATGTGGATGGTAATAGGTGCAGTGTTAATAAGACATTTTGATTGGTGTATTGGTGATGTTTGTAGATAGTGAGCTAAAAGGCCACAAGTTCAATTCTAAACAGAAATCACCCTTATAAGGATAAACCTGTTGAGTCATTTTTTTTAATCTTTCTTTATTGCTCTACCCAAAGATCATCGATAATGTAGAAGATATTTTTTTTCGGTTTGAAAATAGCAAACGAGCTGGTAGAGCCATCAACCCCTAGCACCCTTAGACGTTGAAAAAAACTCTAATAGAAATAGGGGTCTGTTAGTAGGTCCAATAAGTGATAGGTATTAATAAGAATATTAGTAGTTTTTAATTCATCAGTAAAGGGGTCAGGGAAGTGACTAGGTATTGTTATTAACTTAACAAGATAGACTTAAAGACTGTCAAATAATTAATTCTAAAACATTCTACATTATTGCTAATTCGATCCCGCACTGTTTTACTCATCATTTTCATTTACAACATACACATAATTAATTGATGGTTTTTGTCGACAGTTTCATCATGGAGAATATACCACCTGTATCGGCCCACTGGCTGTCGACGGTGGTTCTTCTCTGCTCATTCTTCTCCACCTATTCTCTAAATAATAAGGTAAGTCTTTCATTACTACTTAAAGAAATGGGCATGTTATAATGTAATGCATTTTCACTATTTGAAAACCAAGTTGAATAAATTGAAAATCGAATTTTGAATAAGTTTAAAATAATCTGATAATAAGGAGAACAGTTACTTATAAGTTTTATAAATTAGTGATTGCTAATTTTACTAATAAAAAATCTGCAATTAAATTAATTTAAAGATTCTAAAATTACCTACTTAGTTACTATGCAAAATATTCTGGGTTTAATTCCGAATTGTAAAGAATATATCGTACGTCATACCTAATTACCTACATATTACGTATAGGATCTATATAGGACTAACTATCACGAAGAGGTTTCATTGACGTCTATAATACGATCGTAAATAATACCGGTTGGTAAAACGTCTGAATTATGCTAATACAAATCTTTTTCGGTCCAATTCGCAACGGCTCATCTTTATTCGTGGATAATTAATGAGTTCATTATAAACTTTCTGGTTGACCTTTGAATAATGGCCGTTCGTATGCCGTCTTTAATCTGTGGTTGGTGGGAGAAATTATTGTAATTTATTTTTAATTAGATTGCGTTTTTTGGCCGTTTCCACCCACTGTCATCTTATAGAGAAATAAATAGTATAACCTTATGGTTCCATTTCGTACTGGCAATACAGAATAATTTAAATAAGACGCATTAATATTTTACTGCGTCCAATGAATCTCTACTGAACTAATGCTTACTGAGAAGCAAATAGTATTTCGAAAAATATTTTAGATAAATGCTAGATAGCAACAACCAGGAATAATAAATTAAGTTATCTAGCAACTTTTTTCAGCTTAGCCATTTTTAAAGTAAAAAACGATTTCCGATTTCAAATTTCTGTAAAAAAATTTTTTTTCGAAATATCGCACTATTGTCGTAAATGGATCCTATTTTATCTATTTTTGTATATTGCAATGGTTAAATGATGGAACTAGTACAAAGTTTTGTAACAGACATCGTTAGTGCCTCGTTTAAATGTATGTGACTGATGGCTTATGTCAATAAGTTGTAAATCTGTCTTGTAGAGTGAACGGGAGCGTTTATCTTGTGATAATGGTTTTAGAAATACCTTTTCTAGTTGTATATAACATGAAACTAGGCAGTTTCGTTACCATAAGGACACATGAGAACAGAGCCTAAGGCCTCCGATCTCATGAAGTCTTGAGTGGCTAACGAATTTACTTTTAAATCTAGCGAAAGTGAACGATACAATTTGTATTTGGAATAAAAAACCTTAAGGTTATGGTGATTTTAGGAAATAACCAATGGAATTCAGATGTGAGTAACATGTAAGTTATAATTTTACTCATTATTTTTCTACGGGACCCCAAATTTATGTATGCTCAAAGGCTCTGCGATTTTCTAAGTCAGCTCTAGGTAAAATAAATTGGAAAACGAGTAAACAAAAGTTCTCAATTAAATAAATAGAATTTTCAACTCTGTTATCAATCAATCAAATTAACCTATGTATTTATGACGATAATATAAGGATGTTAGAACTACTCAATAAACTAATATTAAAATCATGTAAGTACCTCCAACTTGTGTTATAAAAAAATAACCTTTGTGTCAAATTATGGAAGTAAATATGTACATATGTATGCGATACGTATTCGTAATTATGTTCACCATGGTCAGGTTAATGACCCCGTTATTTCGCACAGAGTAATAAATAGAGAGATTTCTTGGTAGAGTTCAAACATGTGCAAATATCGGTAACAACAAAACTTAATTTTCCATATTTTACTCAATATAATGGTATCATGCGCAACATAGAATAATCTATACACTTTTACGGCTTATTTTTTTAATCTACTCCCATTTCGTAAAAGTGTTTTGGAATAGAGCAAAAGATTAGTTTTGTTTATCCTTTTTACCTTGCTATAAATGACAACGATCAAACATCAACATCATAATATAAACTATGTTTTTTTTTCCCCGCACTCTCTGCGGTGAAATTACTCTGTGCAGATTATTAACAGAGGCGATGAATAGAGCAAAAATGAAGCGAAATCAATCAGTACGGATGTCAGAGGACTCAAAAAGGTTATTGAGAGTAAGGTGCGATTGACCTCAGCTCAGGCAGCCTTTCCATCCGACTTTTATTTAGTTCCGCAATCGATGTACTTTGTCGAGTCAAGGTAATGTTTTACTGTGTTTTTATGGTTGCCACAGATTAACGATTTCTTTCTTCAGTTGGCCAATTCAGGTGGTTGGACAGGTGAATTGTACGATTTAGCCAGAGGGAAGATAGACCTAGTTTTTCTTATAAAATTACTATTAGGACACAAAACAAATTTATAATCTAATAATATTTTTCCTTATAATGTAACCAGAAAAAGTATTTTAAACAAACATTTCCGGTTTCCTCGCCCGGGCATATAACCTAGAACCATGACTTGTTCGCAGGATTACTATCAACAAGGGCACAGAATCGTCAAAATATTATTTTATTAATATCTCTCGAAGAACATCCTACATTATTTCAATCAGTCCCATGAAACTGATAATAACCCTGTCAAAGTGCAATGTCACTTTTGACTTTTCTCTTCCCCTGGATGGATGGCCTACTGTTAATTCTTAGGCTGTGGTATCGAAATGTGTTATGTAGGTACTTGTAGAAGCATGCAATCTACTTCGTGTATTTAACATCAGGTCAATGCAATTCAGTTGATATAGATCAATAAACATGAGAGGAATCGTTTACAAATAATCATGACATTAAAAATAATGTATTAATGTACTCTATTATGCACACATATTAGTAGATTAATTTAAATTTCGTACATTTTATCTTTGAATACTATAAAACTGTCTTAGTTTTCCTGTTTAAAATAATGTGGTAATCTCAGAAAGTATTGTTTGACTTTTCATTTAGATCACCTTTTAAATTGCTAGCTCTGACTCGTCCAAAATATTAGCCTAAAGAAAACCAAGCTTAAGTTTAGGGTTATGCTATCCTAAAGTAACCCCCAAAATCTTACGCAATAATTTAAACTGAGTTTTATCGTTAGACAGCGACTACTTAAGGAGTTCCAAGCACTTATACGCTCACAATATTTTTCCATTAGCTGTCACCCAAACTAATTACAAGTTTTTAAAATATATGGTTTCCGTTCTCAAAAATCTTCTTATCTTTGCGAATCGCTAAGTTGACTCATAGAACTCGGGCTATCCATCTCAATAAACCTAATGTCACGTCAGATTTAACGTCCCGATATTATTTCACGGGCTATCGACCTCAGACAACCGTTAACCGCCTTAGAGAATAATCAATCAGCACAAATCGAATAATATCGAGAATTATCGAAGCTAAGGATGTTGTAGCTATGTGATTATGGATATGGGTATCCGAAAAACAGTGATAGCTTATTGGTTTCAACTTTGGTTTCTCGGGAGTTTATAAGTTACAACTCTACATCTACGAGTATTAAATGTGTGTATTAAAAATCAATTATCACTTGCTTACCTACAAAAAACATGTGTAAACCTGCACATCTGAGAGTTCTCCATAAAGTTCTCAAAGGTGTATGAAGTCCACCAATCCGTAATTAACCAGCGTGGTGGACTATGCCCTGTAGCGTGGTGGACTATGCCCCTCACTTTGTAAGAGGAGACCTGAGCTTAGCAATGGGATAGTTTTGGGTTACGAGGGCATCCGAAAAACAAAGTATATTTTAGGGTTGACTGTAGAACCTAGGTTCCTAACTTAGGGGTAATTACCCCCACAGGGGTAAATCAGCAATTTTATGAGGTAATTATAATTAAAAGGATTGTAAAATAATAAAAAAATTCAAAAAAAAAATATTTGTTTTGATAACATTTAAATGACGGGGTAAAATTTTCCTCATAGGTCACAGGGGTAACGAAATTGAAAAAGTTCGTAACCACTGCTGTGAAGGTGGTAACCAGCCAATAAACATGGTGCAACATGGCTCAGTGATCTTCAATAGTAAAGATCTAGTTTGCTGACCTCAGTTTGAACTCAATGAATGAAGCCTCTTACATAATTCTGCTTAACATTTAATACACCAAAACACGCTATGCTACGTCTAGGTACGTTTTAAAAAGGCTCAACATTTGACATTTTTGAATTCCAGTATGAATATTTTTTTCAAAATTTTCTATGAAAAATTAACAGTAATAGACTCAGTGTTCAGAACAAAAAAGTGAGGTCAATTTTTTTTCTTTTTTTAAAATCTGACATATGTCACCGAGTACGGTCTGCCGAGAAATGTATCCGGAACCGTTATCATTTGTTATTAACGTAATTTTTCTCTACTACGCTTCATTGTTCCGAACACTGTCTATATAATTATTATTTGGTCTGTGATATCTTTACAATCTCATTTTGTTTTGGTCGTATCCATGGATATAGTTTTAGATATATTTTTTCGTATACCCGATAGTACGGTAACGTTTACAGAATATCATAACACTAATCGATGGTTGATCATTATGACAGCACGTACGTAATATTAGAGGTCGCGAACTCTACCGGGAAATGACTCAGCTGTATGGAAAATGTAACAATGGCTTTAATTTCCATTCAAACCCATCGACATAATACCTTTTTGATATGGAGATGTAAATTCACAGTACTGTGAATTTTCCGTTATAAAAAAAACTTAGGTATTCAAAGTGATATTATATGACGTCTTCAAGTTGCTCCTAGAAAAGTGTACAACTAAAAAGTAATAAACTAAATCAAGTCCGAATCTCGTGTGGCCTCTAGTTTCGAAGAATCTTCTAAACAAACAAACATACATACATTCATACTAGTCTAATAGCATTGTTACGTATGTAATTTTCCATAGACATTTTACTTATTAACCATATCAATTTTCTTTCTGACCTATACATACTTGGCAATTTACTTTAATATATTATTATTATAGACACGTTTTTTACGCAGTTAATATTTTTTATGTTTTGAAGCGAAGCGAGAAGTTGCAATACTCGTAAAAAAAATAAACACGTAATAAAAAAACCCTAAAATGACGCATTTTTTGATGTTACATGTATCTTTCGGAGAAAAACAAAACCGCTTTTAAGTCTCATCGCAATTTTAATTGTGACGAACAATTTCGCGATGTGACAAATAATTCCAAGAAGTGACAAACTTCCCTATTGCAAGATGTCGTGGCATCATAAATATTGTCGACTTCTGTTTTATAATTAAGATGATTTCATTAGAAGCGTGACTTGATAAATTAACGTTGCCTGTTAGATAAAAATAAACTTTATTCTAAATTTATAGGCATAGCAGTACTTTAGTATGTTGTAAAATAAATTAATTTATCATTTAGTTATCTTAAATATTGTGTAGTCTTTATTTACCACAGTATCAGTAATAAATTACATAGTTCTAAGCATAGGCTTACAGTTTAAAGCCTAAGGCAGTTAACAAAAATTTTTATGTCATTAAAAACAGTGATGTAAATGAAAGTACCTTATCTGCTATACTCAGACCAAAAAATATATAGACTCCGCCTTCGGAACAAAAACACGTAGTCGAAAAAAACATTACGTTATTAAATGGTAACGTTCCCGATACATTAGCGTGGCAGACTATTTTTATGGCAGATTATTTTTACAAGCCTAGTTTTATGGATGTCACTCTTACACCCTTTTAATTAGTAAACTACTAATTTACTTGTCATAATTAGTAACACCATCTCACTGCGTAATACCTACTGACCTAGCGTTGGCATGAATATTCATGGATATGTAAAGAAATGCAATCGACGACTAGTTAAGTGTTATGTAATACTATGACTCGAGATAATAATAAACCGTGTAAAATATGCTAAACTAGTTTACTGTGTAAATTGACAATATACACAAGGAAAATAAGACGTCATCTAATCCCTAAGCGCGGGCGTAAATGTCCGGAATTCGCGTTAGGAATCAGATTCTGAATTCTACGAGCCTGACACAGGCATCCGGAACATTCAGGATTAACACTTACAGTAGGGGAGAGCGGGGTAGAACGAGCCAGGGGTAAATTGTGCCGACGTAAATATTTCCTTAATAGAAAAAGACTAGCTCTTTCATCCGTAGTCGAAAAAAACAAAACGTAAATAACAAACTATAAACTCTCCCGACACATTGATAGGCAGGTCTTGCTCTGTGACGTATGTCAGATCGTAAAAAAAAGAAAAAAATTTACCTCACTTCCTTGTTCTAGAGTCTATGTTTACTGAGTCTATATTTGGTCTAAGGATTGGAACTACTATTTTTTTATGGCACAATAAAGTGGACTTATATTATCTTCTTATCTCATATGATTAATTTCAACGGCGCCAAATAATATTGTCTGCAAAACTTGTATATCTAGATAATTACTACTAGTATTTTGCGGAATTAATTAATACGCATATGCGAATGTATAATTTATGATTTTGTTAATCTGTATATCAGTGTACCCTACCGTTATAACTTAAGTTTTTATACAATTAAGTAATAAATAAAAAAAAACAACCAATGATGTTTTATACTATAAATATGTTACGATCGTCTTTACGAGAATTATTTGCTATTTCGTTCGTACTCAAAATAAAAAATAAACCCAATTGGGTTGTTTATCGTGTTCACGCCTCAGTTATAAGATAAAGGAGCGTAATGTTTATAATTATGTATATGTAGGTTCATTTTTTTGGCACGCTCTACATTATAGGAGTTACATAGGCTATAGTTTTTCTTCATTATACCCTCAATTTTCACCAGTCAAGTTTTATGTTTTTCTATTAACGATTACTAGTTGTTTATCTATCAAACTAGTGAACTGTTTAAAATGATGTTTTGGTGAAATTAACAGTATTTTAAGTGCATCAGTTGTTCAAGCATTTACTGTTTGAAACATTTACTTTGCTATTAAATTAAAAGTTAGTTAAGAAAGAGAGCGGCCTGTGACCGCAAGTTGTCATAACCTAACCACAGTGTTGTCGCCTCACGCCTGCGCCTGCGCACTGAGGAAGTAAGGGGCTTGGGTCACTTCAGGTCAGGGCTTGTTACTACATAGTTCAAACATTGTTTTTATATCAGTAAGCAGTATAGGGTTAAAAAAAGTATAACTTGAAAAGTGTTACATAGTAAAGTAAAGTAGTTATTATAGTAATAGTAAGGAACATAATAAGTTTTATTTCTTTTCAGAGTTTTTTCATTAACCAGTTCTTGCAATAGCTAAAATTCGAAATAACAGGCAATAAATTCTAACGAGTAGTATGTAGGTAACTACAATAATTAATCATACCTATTTCTTAATTTTTTCTTAAAATTCATCATCATTGCTCATAGACAATTTCTTAATCTTTTGTTTTAAATGTCAATATTCACGTTTGAAGTCATTGACCTGCAGATTTAGTGCCAAATTTGGCAACTTTTGTATGCAATCTGCAGGTTTGTTGGGACTGTCAATAATGAACAAATTGTTGACGGACATAGCCAAGTGTATTTTTGATTTAGTGTTAATTGATAAATTAAATAAAAGCGACGGGATTATATGAATAATGTGTCTTATGCTTACGTACTTACTTTCATAAAGTTACATTATTATGATCCACTATTTACTTTACATAAGCGCAGAAATAGTGACACACGGAATGTAAATAGTATATAAAAAAATAATGCCAGTGTAATTTTTTTTTATTCTGATTTTTTTTTTGTTGTGTTTTGGATGTTACTAAATCGAAAATATTTTTTTAATGTGGCACTTCTTTAAAAAAAAATCGATATTTGACATACTCGTACATTAGAGGGTTTTACGTATTAAAATAAAATAGAACAGAATTTAGAATCCTATCAAAATACAGGAAATGATTATTTGGTAACTTAATCTCAGTTTCGACGAAAAAAAACCATTGACAACATAAATTAACAAAAGAATTTGACCTACATGTAGAACGCGCGAATAAAATTAAGGTGTCAGTTACTCAACAGCATTATAGCACGTAATAGCGTGAACCGCGGCCGTACGCAATGCACGTATTGGCAATTAAAATCTCGACACGGTGCACGCTATTATGGTCTTTAAAGTCGTGAAATGGAATGTAGGGCAACGGTACATATACGAGTGCTTTTTGGCGCGATTTTACGAGCTTCCTGATTACAATTGGCTGCAGATAATTTTTTCAAAGTAGATTATAATAATATTGTAAAAATTATATTTAATTATATGAACGTATAATTCAAAATATCTCTTAATTATTCAGCAATGAAAGTCAAGCTATTGTGTAATATACGATTTGATTTTGTAAAGGGGAAAAAAAAAGTTGCATTTATTAATCATTCAATGGCAAATAATGGATCTCTCATCACTAATACCTATAGCATGCTGCACCACACTGCTCCAGTGCAGATTGTTTGTAGGAGATAAAGTAAAGCACACAATAAAATTGAATGTAAGTATATTTTTACTTTACCTCTATATTAGAAGCAATTCGCCAGCATTCTAAGAACGCAAGAATACGAATTTGAATGCATAATATTCCTATGAATAAGTAAATAGTATTCTGTCGCGAAATCGCATTAAAAATACCAAGTACAGCACACCTTACCATGTGCTATGAATTTTGAAGTGGCTACGTAGGGTTGCTCTCATCTAAAATGTTACTCCAGAATAAAAAAAAATTTAAAAAACGAACTTTTGGATAACATTTTGGTTCAATAAAAAATCTACTACAGATCTCTAAAACTTAAATTGGTTGAATGGGATTTTTCAGTTTTTTTTGTTTATAAGTCAGTGCTCGACTACAATCTTATCTGATGTTAAGTGGCAATGAATTCTAGTATGGGAGACGCACTAACAGAGTTGTTTTAATATTCCTGATCTTTCAATTTAAAGACATTCCATTTCATCAAAATAATTCGGATTCTCTGAAGCTTTATAAAAATCCCGCGGGGTCGCTCCGCGGACTTCTTGCAAATTAGATCAATCCCGGGAAAACTCAAACGAGTGACAACCCTAGTAACCCACGTGACACGACCGCGTAGAATGACAAAAGGTTTCTAATCCAGTCCAAGATCAGTTTGAAGGCTTTGCGGTTAAATGAAAATACTATTTGCGTTGCTATTACTTACCAAGTCTTTTTGTGAGATTGATATTTTTAGACACAACAGATTTAACTAAATAATGAAGACTGGTTACGTGTCGAATTGTTAAATATACATAGGTAAAGTAAATATATTAGTAATACAAGTAAGTCCTAGGTAAGTTAAGTATAACAGTTGATTTACAGAATGCAATTTAATAAATACAATACCTACCTTTTCTCTACAGATATAAATGTGGACGTACCTCTAATCCATCTAATCTATATAATTTTGTCTATGCTGTCACTTTTTCTTTTTGTACACTTTCCTTCTTAATATTTTTGCCTGTGGGTAATTTGAACGAACAAATATTTTATTGCATTTCACGTATATTTTTTCTTTTGGCATTATGTTAGCAACAATAAATCCTATACAACTTAACTAAATAAATGCAAGAAATGGACAGGAGAGCCAACATAGAGCCGAAGAGAAAATAAACGTAAACTACAGTTTTTTACGAGTAAATAGCTCACTATAGACTATAGATTTAAGTATAATTGTATAGGTAAAGTTACACAGATTTCAAAAACCATTAATTTTCTTAACTGTGGTGTAAGTACAAATATTATAAGCATTCTATTTATACTTTCGTATTTGGCTTATTCGATCCGATTCGATTCAATACAGTATATCCAATCGGCAGCAATTCCGTCGTGTTATTGGTCTCTTGTGTTCCGATTCACGTAACTGAACTGTATCGGGTTTCAATGTAAATGAAACTTTTTATAAGGTTTTTAAAGATATTTTTATGTCGTTTATTCAGGCTTCTTGTTGAAAAAAGTGGGGATTGAGATTGTGATGAACACATAATATGTTTTCTTAAAACTTAATTAACTGAGAAAAGTTGAGTCTATAATTAAATGTTAAAAGTAGTTTCTATTTTACTAACTACTAGCTAATTTAGGGTGAATCTGAAAAATCTTGTTTATAGATAAAAATAAAACCTTTGATTGTCATCTTGCTTATAGCTAACATGTTTTAAATCAGGGAAATATGCAAATGTTTATACTACTAGAAGTCGCCGGCGGCTCCGCCCGCGGCTCCGCCCGCGTAATTTTCCCGTTTCTGAAACAATTTTTTTTGCTGCTCCTCTCCTATTCATCTTAGCGTGATGTTATATAGCCTATAAGTTTCTTCGATAAATGGACTATCTTAAACTAAAAGAATTTTTCAAATCGGTCCAGTAGTTCCTGAGATTAGCGCGTTCAAACAAACAAACATACATACAAACAAACAAACTCTTCAGCTTTATAATATTAATATAGATATACCTAGATAATAAGATTTTCTAGCCGAAAGTAAGAGTTATTTAAACGCCGTCTTAACAAAAGTTGTTTAAAATTATGAGCATTTACTGAAGGTACCACTACATTAAAATTTATAATTGAGTAGTAGGTATACATAATAGTAGTCGAGGGGAAATTTAAAAGGGTCCACAAAACTATCAGAATTTCTGCCCTATCTTAGAAGATTAGTACTAGAGTACTAAAGTAATGATATTATTCGGGCATCCTCAATCAATATTAAAGAAAGTCGTCGGAGAGGTTTCACAGGATGTTATACTGGAGCCGTATGAGAGAAAATGCAATTATCAACTCATGTAGTATGTACCATCTGCCACTTAGTGTAATTTACCGCGCTATGATTAGATGGTGAGATTGCTACTGCATTCTTATATAAAGACAATAATGGATCGTATAATGGATCGTATATTATGTCGTATGCCACTCTCGCTATGTCATGTTGACAAGTCAAATCTAGTAGGAATTATAATTTAAATTATAAGAACTGTAGTTGTGTGGACGAAATTTGACCATAACTCATTGTGTCATACAATAAATTAATTACGATTATGGACTCCTTCGATGCCCTTGACTAGAAGACGTCAATGTTAACGTCAACTGAATATCAATGGGGTCTTCTGTCTGACCCCTGTACGATGTCAGTTCAAAAAAAGTGTAGTTGTGTGAGTTTTGCTTTGAATTCCAAAATAAACGTAAGTATTTATTTGTAACACATTTTTTTTACAAAAGCTTTGAGCACTTCATCACCATTTTACTTTAACTATGCAAAATTCCAAACTCGAACATGCCTGCATTTTTCCTAAACAAGTTCGGAAAGTTGTACCCATTATGTATTAATATAATAGATAGGTATCATCATTATTTAAACTTGTACTTAATAAAAATGTTGATTGACTGACAGACACGCTACAGCCTAAACGGATAGACCTAGAAGCATGAAACTTGGCACAGAGGTTCCTTCTAGAGTGTAGGGGAGCACTAAGAACGGATTTTTGGAAATTCCCACTTTAAAATGGGTTGCATTGCCCTAAAAACTTTATCATATCAGCGCTTAGTTCTTACTTAACAATTTTCTGTTACCACCCAAAAATAATTACCCAACATCACAATTTATAGTGACCTTACATAATTAAAAAATAAATCGTTTAAATAAATACCTGGCTAATCACCGAACAATGAGATTATTGGCAAATGTTTATAAGAAAGATAAAAGTCAGTGATCCGGTGACAACTAAATAGTATAAAACAGACTTCGATGTCACAAGGGGGTCATTGTCGAGTTAGAATTGGGTGCCTAGCCTTGTTCGTTAGTTCCAAATCTAATTAGTTTAATAGAAATATCAGTTTTTGTATAGATCAATCGTTTTACTGATAAAGTTGTCGTATTGAGTTGAGTTTATTTAATGTCGTGGTGTAATACGGGCTGCATAATCATTATGAGCACCCTTATTTTTTAATTAACTAGACGATACCCACGGCTTTGCCCGCGGACGAGTAGAATTCATCCTAAGGGAACCTCTAAACGGGATAAAATCCTTATGTCCTATTCCTGGATCCAAACTATCTGTGTGCCAAGTTTCAGCTTAATCCGGTCAACGGTTAGATCTTGAAGGAGGGACAAACATCCAAACATGCAAATATCCAAACATCCTTACAAACATTTACATTAGTAGGATTAGTAGGATAGAACACCCATTACAGATAATCACAGATACCTAAGTAGGTAATGGACTAACTCTAAAGGTTATAATGTGTGTAGTGTGCCCATAAGTATACAGCTAAATAACAAAAGTAATAAAAAAAAATACTAACATTTTATACAATAACCCATCACGTATTATTAGATAGATAGGTAGGTAGGTTTAGGCTTATTCGTATGTGATGAAAACACAGAAAACGTATCCGAAAGGATTCTTAACCCTTAAACACCGCGAATAACGTAAAATCTAAATGTAATTTAAGAGCGTAATTTTTTTTAAACAAAAATCCACATGTTATTCGAAACTAAGGTCAACTACACTGGCACAGACGAGTTTTGATCAGCTTTTTGTGTTTACGACATTCTCAGACGTGATTCAATAAATACGCAAGTATGCAGGAAATTAACCAACAATTCTTCCAAAGACCTTTGCACTTTTTTTTCTTTTTTTGTACATTTTTTTTGACAGGAAAATTTTTACAAGATACCTGAGTGTAGAAAGTTATAGATTTTGTAGGATTTTACACTAAAACCAACTTATTAGCCATATCCATCCAACGTATACCCGTATCCATCCATTGTATTATGGAAATGGTTTCGTGTAAACGCACCTTTAGAGATCTTTGAACCTAAGACCACCCTTGCTAAGTGACTCTTTACTTTACAAATAAAGGCTTCTTTACTATGTGAGTAATACTTTACTCAACAAATAAGACTGGAGTTAAGAAAATACTCATAAACGTTAACAAAGGTTTAACCAGTTTAAAGGGATACTTCTTCCCTCACTTTTGTATGAAAAATGCGTTGAAAACAAAAGACATCCAGGGTCTTGTACATTGGTTAGTATTGACAAATGATAAGTTTTTAACATTTGACAAAAATGAAATTAAAAATCCGGCCAGTTACCTGAAAATTTGTTTTTCTTTCAATATTTTATTTCATACGAATAGCAATGCAAATCCGTATTGTCTTAAATATTTTAAGATTTTTTGTTTAACACTACTTTGCTTTAATTCTACTGTATAATTAATGTTTCATTAATTCTACAATAGACATAGGTAATAGATTAAAGTATAGATAGTCAGGCTATTTGTTAATCTGTCAAGTATTCAACATACAAGATAAGAATAATTAGCTGATTACAGAGGTAAGTAAACAATAATTAATACATGTTACCAAATCTTACAAATTAACTCTTACAAGCGTAGGTATATTATCTGTGTAGCTAATAAAAGTTATACACAATGATAAAATAGGTAGGTACGTTTAAGAAAGGTGCCTACTGTATATTGCAAATCCAGTTTGCGAAACACCTACGTATTGGTCAAGATAGGAAGTAAATAGTGATTGTATTGAAATGTATTTTAGGACAAACATTCACTTACACTTTTGTTTAACTTTAAATAATAATCTAGATTCGCGTTCACCTAAAATCGGCTATGTTGATTTTACTAAAAGTCTTAATTCGTAAATTTAAAAATGGAACATGGATTACGGATACATTTTATTACTGGCCTATTTTTTGTCTATTTATTTAAGTTCACAATAAAAAAATTTTTTCATTGATATCAAAACTTTTTAAATATCAATTCTAGTTAGGTAGGAAATGAGAAAAAAATATCATGTCATTTAATAGTTCTAAAAAAATATGTGTAACCAGTTTTCTAGGTTTAATTTTTGATTAAATATATTTTTTACCTTGTCAATTAATAGAATTGAAACTTTAATAGGCACGGTACCTTACCTCGCTGTTGATTTCGCTGTACAGTTTAATAATCATGTTTCAAACGTATACATTACTCTGTGACAGCTGAACCAACCATTCAGTTTATTAGGACATAAATTACACGTGTGCTAAAACAGTTTCATTGTTTCCAAATCTAGGTTGATGTGTGCACGTTATCATTGTCTCAACCTCGAATAAATCTTACATGGTCGACTACACACTATTGGTTGTGTACACATCAAAATATGACCTCGACATCATAACAAATATTCCCGCTCCGGAAATTGGAGCAGAGACAATAGAGTTTCCTGTTTCCGCGTGTCATGAACTTGTCAAAACTGTCAAAAATACATTTTTGACTTTGATAGAAACTTATTACACACGCACACTCGGAAAAATAGCTATTCTATTTAGCCTTGATATAGTAATTTAAAAAATATAACTTTGTCTAAATTTTAATCCTATCGTGCAAATTGATACCTAAATTAAAAGTCAGTTCACGCGTTGTCTCAACGGTCATACCCAATGTCAAATCTAAGCAATTTTGACGTTTAAACCTTAATGGCTCATGCGAAAATGACTCTTTTTGTAGTGACGATTAGTTGTTTTTCGCGTGACGTACACTGATTTTAAAGGTTCTTTTTGCACGATCGCTACTTACGAGTATTTGTGTCACTGGGTAAAGGGCAATATGCTAAACCATCTTATGTACTGGTAATTTAACAGTGGCACAATCGGTTTCTTGCGGTTAGTCAATGAATAGAGAATAGAGTGTCATGGTGTTCACGGTTGCCCGACCATAAACAAATTATTTTTTCCAGCAATACCGCACCGACGATTTCTTGTTCATAATGCAATTAGTGTTGCCATTTAAATTAAGAAAAGACTACGGCGCTTAATTATAAATAAATAACTTTCAATTGATTAATTAACCCAGTTAGAAAATTACCGAATTAGTTTTAAGCTTAATGCGTTCTGACTAATCGTTTTTACGCTGATTGTTTCGTGCAAAATATATATTTTTAACATATTCTATTGTACGATCGTTTAAAAATAATAAATTGAAATATAATTATTATATTGCTTTTCATAATTATGTCATATTTCTCAATCACAAAACTGTGTTACAAAATGGTAATAAGCTGGAATACTTTTCTATTTTGTATATGTATTATCAAAATAATTTGATAATTGATATTTTAAATCGGGTTCCGATCAAAGTACAACTAACAAAATTAATTCAAACGTAATTTTGTGCAATTATTTATAAATTTGTGTGTCATCAATTATAATTGTTGTTCCACATATTTCAGCTATGTTGAAGTTTGAATTAATGTAATCAACACATACATAATTTGTGTCTGATCAACAGATTGACAAATTGATTGGAGTGGATTGTCGTCACGGTAACTGTTGGTTAGTCACGCAACGATGATATAACAAGCCTTCCCGCTTCCGAGATAGCGTGACAATGTATGTACCGTGTAGGAGAGTACAAGAGGCAATATATCTAGTATTTCTCAGGCTGTATTTATATAGTAAAATATATCAAATGCTTAGTACGTTTTAACTCGAAATACACGTTTAAAATCACATTTTTAAGCAACTTAGTTTCATGTTTTAAAAGGTGCTTTAAAAGAGTTAAGTGATAAATGCAATTGAAATACTAAGCAATAATTACCTAACGCCTAACTATACAATTACTAATTAGTAAGTGTAGGTTTTGTGTTATTTTAATTATCAGTCTTGGCTTTCGTTTATTAAAGTGTTAATTCTGAAGTCGAAATAAATAATTTGACTTTGACCTGATAAAATGTAAATTAAAATCTAGTGTACAAAACAGGCTACTCATAGCCATAATTATGTTATTTTTCAACGTCCACACCTGGCATAAATAAAAAGAAAAATACAGATTGAAAGACATACCTACACATTGTGGTGAAAATAATTATTAAGATACAAAGTACACAACTACAGGATACAAATAAGTACCAAAGTACAAGAAATGAGGATAAAAAGGACAAGAACGGGTAAAGCAAATTATACAATATATAAATGTAGATGATATACTTAATTGCAGTAAACTATCGTAAATTAACTTTTGTAGAGTTATAAAGGAGCATGTTAGACGTCTTATTTTCTGTTATGTACTTAGTTCCGTATGTTAACTTTTGTAAAAATTGTTACGAAACTTTTAAAGTTTTACTGTTACGATACTATACTTAGTTCCTTTGACTTCACTCTAACGGTTCTTTGAAAGTTAATTATTATCTATCGTTTCGTTTATCACGTCATTCACGCTTATTCAAAAGTTTTGGACAAATGACTCCTTATTCAATCTATAAATCTTGATTGATCGCATGCGTATGCGCATGCTTTTGTGCCGCTAAAACCATTGTCCAATGCCTTACAAAAATAACAATGACACACAGACTTACAGTATCTAATTTGTCTTAAATAATAAAGCTTGTTAGCCATAAAAAGTTAGAGGGAAATAACAATAGTGACACATGTTTATTACTATGTTAAAAAGATATAAAAATGTTTTTGTGAAATGCCAGATTTATCTCGATATTTCCTCGAAGATAATACTGGTAAGACTGGCCATAGACTAGTCTTATCACCCGGTAAGCCTCATACATAGATCACTATCATTATAAATGTTAAAGAAGACGCGAAGCGCTAGTAATTACATTTTTGGTTGATTTTTACACAGACATAATTGAAAACAATTTCAAATAATTATTTACTTAACAAAACTACTCTATACTGCAAAGTTCTAAACGTATCCCTTCATTGTAAAATATGTTTAAAATTATTGTTTAAATTTAAAAACGCCGCTCTGCGAATTATCCTGTTATGACTTGACAACAACAACAATTAATTAATATCACACACAACAATTAAATTTTTGTATGCAAACACACAGAAAGACCTCAAAATATATTTTATCTTCATCCTGATAAATATTCATGATTTATGCAGCGATTGAACTCGCCAGAGTTGAATGTCAATATTAATTGTTGTAAAAGATTGTCTATGTTGTAAATAAATGTTGGTACCTAACTAGTTTTTTGAGTTTGGCAGTTGTTTATCTATGCGGGTTATTATTAAGTTTGTGATTTATCTGTTCTTTTATCTTACAATACAATAATAATATACATAGAGTTTAATTCAATAAAAATATTGTAACCTATCAAAGTATGACAAGATTATTAATTCCTCTATTTGTTTGACTATTATTTAAACTCAACTATGAATATAAGTGTAACTTAGGGGTCAGTCGAAGAATAATAAAAGCAGTATTTTTAAATCGGTATAGGACAAATTATAATACGATGCTGATAAAATGTATTTTTTATCTTTTTAAATAAAAATGGGTGCAAAAT
Organism: Lerema accius; assembly: GCA_001278395.1. Classification (NCBI taxonomy): domain Eukaryota; kingdom Metazoa; phylum Arthropoda; class Insecta; order Lepidoptera; family Hesperiidae; genus Lerema; species Lerema accius. Next base: position 29,743 of record LGAG01000323.1, on the reverse strand, counting down.
CCAAGTAGCTCAGTAAATTAAAAAAAAACTCTTCTAATCTATTCTGTTAATGTGTTTCTTGCAGGAAAACGAGAGCGCATTCTAAAATTAAAATAGATTTTATTTGATCTTTTCAATGTACTGGCAACATTCGCTCTTATTTTTGTAATTCGAAGTAACATAGTTTGCAAATACTGGCAGTAGTTCCTAGGAAGTTAATAGGTGACGTAACGTTCCGGTCTTGCATAGATTACGGTCAGTACCTCTAGCCTACAGGTCTAGGCACTGTTATTTAATACCTGGGAACTCAGATCACGTGTTTATTCTCAACTTAGCATACATACTTCGACACATACCTACTTATCTATACATCTATACTCTATGCATCTAAATAAAGTTGTGTGTGAAGTGTTTGTAATATTAAAATTGCCGCTTTTTACTTAATGCATACGTATGTATACACGGTACACATACCAGAATACATTTTTTTTTTATTTTTTTTTTTGTCTGTCTGTCTGTCTGTCTGTTTGACTTGGCTAATCTTTGAAACGGCTGAACCGATATAGACGGGACTTTCAGTGGCGGATAGCTGATGTAGTAAAGAGACAACATTTCTATATTCAGACCCCATTGATACGTGTGAAGCCTGACACTTCTTAATTGGCCAGGGCCCAGATTCTGCTAAGAATTCAGTATTGCGATTTTAGTATGAGTCCATCGCGATTCAATATAGGTACCGAGGTGATAGATTATTTATCTATTAAGCAATATATTATGGTTCAAACTATTCTACTCAGACCCAATTGCGACTCAATTTAGGCAGTTAGTAAATTAGCAGACTTGGGGCCCAATTTACGAAGTAACCTTTTATTATATAAACATTTAAAATCCCAGAAGTTAAAAAGATTGATACAATGAAGCCAGTATTACGTTAAACTTAATTTCATTCAACATTCCAAACTGCCTAGTG
>LGAG01000323.1:0-26673 GCA_001278395.1 Lerema accius | reverse complement strand
AGTGAAGCAAGGGTAGGTCCACTTTTTTTATATATTACCTGAGTATGCCGGGAGGAGAATAATGTTGATCATGTGTAATTGTTTGAGCATGTTTGTCCAATGTTTGTCCAATTTGTGGTACGCTCTACAGACTAAATTATTTGACGGATACAATATTTGAGATATCACTGAATTCGTCCCCATGGTGAAAGAGACAAAATTTCTATATTCAGAGCCCATTGACACGTGTGAAGTTTGTCACTTCTTAATTGGCCAGGACTCAGATTCTGCTAACTAACAATTCATTTATTGACTGACAGTCGGTTGCGATTATCAAGGTGATAAATTATTTATCTATTAAGCAATATATTATGGTTCAAACTATTCTACTCAGACCCAATTGCGACTCAATTTAGGCAGTTAGTAAGTTAGCAGACTTGGGGCCCAATTTACGAAGTAACTTTAAGTACCTTTTATTATATAAACATTTAAAATCCCAGAAGTTAAAAAGATTGATACAATGAAGCCAGTATTACGTTAAACTTAATTTCATTCAACATTCCAAACTGCCTAGTGTTTAAAACAATTTAAAAACTTAAACAATGCTCAAATTGTTGGTTTAAAAATAATTGTAAGTACCTATTATGTTTAAAACGATATAAAAACCTAGTTCTCATACTTTAATTATAGCACAATACACTGCGAATGACATCAGCTCTTACGTGTGAGTGAAAATGAAAGTAAAGTCGGTTGAAACTGAGAGTAAGGCGAACTCGGCTTCTGGGCTGTGCTACTTACATTGAATTTTAAGATATACTGAATTTATGTGGATTACAATTAAGTATTTTGAAGATCAAGATCGTTATAGTTATGATTGGTATATAAGGTTAAACCAGGTTAAGAAAAAAAATGCAGAAAAAATATCAAAAATTAATTTGTATGTTATGTTAATTTATATCCTGAGATCAAAATAGACGCAAAATGTTAGTAATTAAAATTTAAACCAAGGTTTCACACTATGTACTTAAATTTTATTGTAACTATGAAAAGTTCCATCAGAATTTTAGTGTTCTGAACTAAACAATTACGATTGAATTTCACTGTAACTATGAGAAGTAATATTTGAATTTTAGTGTAACTAAAAAATTACAATTGAATTTAAATGTAACTTAAAAATATCTATAATTGGTTGTCCTACTCAGTAGAAAAAAATTGCTCAATAAATTAAATCATATTAATCTGAACGGATGCAAACATTCAATTGAAGTGACATTTTGTCGCCGGAAACAAAACCTTCATTAAAATGTGGAGTGACATTTACATCGCCACTTTCTATTGTTTATTGTTCTATAAAGGCCTGTACCCATCTTCCGTGCTTGTTCATCGTGGCATACTTGAGAATCGTTGAGTTCATGATTAGAATAAATTAAGTTTGACATTTTAAAATAGATACTAGTTTAATATTGACTTTAAGTTTACTGGAAAATAGGATGATTTTTACAAATTAGATTACTGTCTCGTATATTTCATTATAGTAGCAAAATTGTACTCTAAAGGTAATTTAAATTTATTATTATCAACTTTAAAATAATTTTAATTTTAACATTTGTAATAACAACTTATTGTGAAGGGTATTGGAATTAAAGTAGTTCCTAGTACGTCGATATATCGTTTCAGAGAAACTCAAATGAGAAATATAATATAATTTTCTTGTCTAAATAACTTAAACAGAACTACTTTTTAAAAAAAAGTCACTCACATTCATGTTACGGACTTCGTACGTGACCCAAAATTTAATAGATGTGTACACACCTTTACAATGCGTGATATAATTTGTTACGTATGCAATGCTATGATCATGTGAGATAATAAAAGTACTCGTAATAGGATCAAACGAATTTAATGCGTCTTATTGTCTTGTAGGCCGGATATAATAGCTTGCGTAGGAGTATTAGGATGGAAGAGATATTGTAATCTTATACATCTCCTTATTATATATATACTTATAGTAGAAGATCCGATTTGTGACTATTTTTTGACCACTTCTCATCGTGTTATTCATTCGATGTCTCTGGCTGGCAGATGTCACTGTCTATGACGTCTGTCTGTCAACGCAACCTTTTGTCTGACGTGTGTGAGTGTGTGTTGTGTCTATGCATATTTTTTTGTGGTGACGAGTATTTTAACGTTTTACGTAAAATCGATAAATTAAGTTTTATAACTTAAAAAAGAAAATTAAGAAATATTTTTCACTTTTATTAAATTAAGGGATCATTTTGTTTATAATTCTTTTTACACTTATTTTTTAACGGAACGAAAACAAGATTTTATAACCAATAAATATTGTTTTTAATTACTTATTTTGTAGTAAATGATGTTTTCCAGCCAGGTACACCATAATAATAATAGTAGGTATATGTATTACAGTCTGAAGTCTACATTTGGGTACGTTACCCTTATTTTTTAAAGAAGTCGTTGCACTTATTATGTACCTACTTAACTCTACAAAATCATCAATAAATTTTCAAGTCTGTTTGGTGAAAAAAAGTTGTTCATGTTATTAAAAATAATAGTTATTACAAAACCTGGTCTATGGTCTAAATCCGACCATCTCATTATGTCTTAAATTAATAGAATGGCAATAGGTAAGTACATTAGTACTTTAGTAATATATTTACGTCACTTTAGACCTTTTGTAAGCATTAAGTAATTCTCAGTAAGAAAATAACTACTAAAGTTTACTACTTAATGCAACATTTAAAAAGTAATAAAAGTGAGCAATAAAATTCAAACGCTACTTTTCGTTTTGTCACGACATTAGTTCTAAATAGTGAAGTAGTTTGTCTGTAGGGTGACCATATAAAGATGGGGACATTGAATTTGAAAAAACTTTTATATAATTGGGTATATTTTTGTTGTTTACTTAATCTTGAACTTTTTATTGCTGTTCGTTTATGGATACGTTACCAAGATGAGACATTATGGTTCGGAATTTAAAAAAGTTATCAGATCTAATGTAGAGCCAATCTTCTATCGCTACAGGCTGTAACTCTCCTAGCTCTAACTTCACAAACTCTGCACCTTAGAAAAAAAATCCTAGGCTGCTTTAAACTTTGTATTCTCCATGGCACTTACAATACAGAAAACTCCAGTTTGAGTTAAGAATGGTCTCTTAAAGTTTCTTAACAACTCAAATCCAATTTTACAATAACACGAATATTTGGCTACATCGCCACTTACTTCTGAGTGTTATCGTCGTCAAGCACTAACTTATCTTAAATAAAATTAAAAAAAAACTTAAATAAAATGTAGATACTTATCCAAATCAAACTGAAACTGTATAAATAAAAAATTACCATTGTCCTAATTCTACATAAACAAAACCTATTTATCCCAACCTAACCTAACTCATGGTGTCACTATAACCTACGTTTTACCGACACGCACCACAGGAAATGTCGTGAGGAAACACCGACCAACACAGCCAGTATTGACTATTTAGTACGACACGCAACAACCGAACACGCTGTACTTCAGTTCTCATTGCTAAATCTTGACCGGATTTTTGTTCATAGTATGGTATGCAGACTATGTGTTATTGGGCTATTGGTATCGAAATATTGGGGCTATTTATTACGTCACATAAATATCTGAAGGCTTCAATTTTTGGTATGTTTTTAAGAACGGGCATGTTTGAGATTTGGTATAGTTAAAGTTTACCTGGAGAAGAAATGTCAAATAATATTAGACTGCAGAGTCATCAATTGTCTGTCAGTGGAACTTTCGTTTGAACTATGTGTCTACGACGTGTTTATGTAGCTCAAATTTACCTTCTCCATGTAAACTTTAACTATGCTTATTCTCAAACTTGCGCCTGCATTATTCCTCATGGACCGAAAGTGGAACCCTTCACATACTTATTACAATAAAAATCTCAGCTTAGCCGGGGCTTGAACCTGAGACCGTTCGCTATACAAGTAGCCTAGTCACTGGGTTATAGAGTCGCCGTCTAACCCACGTATGTAACAATAGAACAATGCCAGTAACAACTAACTATGTACTACTACATATTTATACAATCTTATGAATTTATTAAACGTTAAGTTTAATCATTATATTAACTACGACCTTACAATGCCGTTTAATAGACCTTCGTGAACTAGTTAAACTTATTTCAATGTATAATATGTGAAGTGTTCAAGTTTGAACCTTTTTTTAATTAATTAAAGAACGTAAGAAAGTTTATCAAAGTCAAAGTTTACTTAAAAAGCTGCTGAATGTTTAATTCTATCTATAATTATAGTTGACATTGACAATGACATCTGTCAGTCAGGAATATTAAAATTAAAAAAAAGGACAACAATCAAAATAGAAATACGTAGATGCAATACATAATTATTCATAACTAGTGGACCCGCCCTCGCTTCGCTTCGGGAAACCTACGCCGAAACGAAAGTAAAAAAAAGTAGCCTAAGTTACTCCTTGATACATCAGCTGTCTGCCAGTGAAAGTCCCGTCAAGATAGGTCCAGCCGTTTCAGAGATTAGCCGGATCAAATAGACAGACAGACAGACAGACAAAAAAATTTTTAAGTGTCATTTCGGTATGTGTATCGTGTATACATACGTATGCATTTAGTAAAAAGCGGTTATTTTAATATTACAAAATAGAAATACGTAGATGCAATACATAATTATTCATAATGAGGTCAAAATTTATGTTATTATTTCAAAAAATATTGTAACAACAATAAACACGGCTGAGAAATACACTCGTTTGTATGCAAATTGTAAATTCGATGCAAAAAAATAGTTAGTTGTTCTCAGACAATGACCTGGGGAACAATGATAGGTGCGTGTTTATTGGGAACAATGAAAGGAACTTCAAACATCAAATCAAGGCTCCAAGTTAAAAAGGGATTGAATTCACCTTCAGGGTTTAATCGAATTTAATGCCAATTAACATTAGGCTTTTTCAATTATTTATAGTAGAAGCATCTTAGAATAATTACACTATAGAAACGAAGTCCGCGCGGTCATTGTAAGCAACCAATTTGGAGCCAGATATGGCTCCAAACGACGCGCCGCTCCGTAGTGTCAAATGTCAACTCACACCGAACGCATCTCCCGAAAGTAAATTAATTATGACGATTTGTGCAATTTAATTTTGTCACAACACATCTGAAAAGCAAAAGAAGTGTAATAATAACATTTTTCACAGCTAAGTTTTTAATATTTTACAGTATGTCGTATTTAATTACGTATAAATAGAAATGTTCTGTTTCAATGCTCAGTGTTGCAAGTGTGCAGTGAAAATATTTTCCCACTGAATTTAATGCCTCGACTCATTAAATAATAAAAAATATTATTTACGTTTTCTAATGTAGATGTGATATTTGATGATGATTACAATAGGTACCTGATTGTTTTACTTTAAAGTTGAGAAACTATAAACGAACTTTATATAGATTGATAGAACTTAATTCCTACTTCCCTAACAATATTATAAATGCGAAAGTAACTCTGTCTGTCTGTTCGTTTGTCTGTCTGTCTGTTAAGCTTTCACGCCAAAACCACTGAATCGATTTTGATGAAATTCGGTATGAAGATAGAACTGAAGTTGGGAGCGGACAAAGGATACTTTTTATGGCGAAAAAAAGGGAGAATAGGTTGAAATAGGGGATGAAAGTTTGAAAGAAACCGTGTCGCGCGATATAACCGAATTCCATGGGGGCGAAAACATGGGGCGGAAAACTAGTATAGATATAAAACTAGTCGACCAGCCCTCGTTTCACTTCGGGGAACTTTTTTAAAACATAAAAGCAGTTATCATACTTTAAAAACTTCCTATTAAATCACTTAGTATAAATAAGTATAAATTAACATTCTTGAAAACGGTTATGAGCCGTCGAATTATTTCCCCGATTTCGGGTAATTGCACTACACCTGGCAAACTGACACTTGTGATTGTGTGCGTGTCGCCGAGCGTAAGTACATATTTGTCAATGTGTGCGTGAATCGGTTTTGTGCTTCATTTTAGAAATGGCGTTTGTATGAAGACTATACTTCTATGTGTTATTATTCTATGAGAAGCATCGATTTAAAAGCATCCTATTTGTAAAGTTACCTTAAAGGCGTGTACACATACTAAGGACGTTGCTGCTATTTCCATACATTACATACCTTGTATTAAAATGCTTTATTATCTGTTAATCTTTATTGTCTATGGCGTCTTGTCTATTCCCGCGTTACGATTTAAGAATTCAAGCCCATAAAATATGATAGTAAAATTTTAAACGATGGCAATTTAATATTTATATTTCCAATATTTTATCAAGAAATAATTAGATAGACGAGCGAATTTTCCCACAAATGGATTGCGAAACAAACCGGTGCGTATGTGGAGCAAGGTCACACACAGCGCCGACAACCAAGATGGCGGTAAACCGAATGTCAGATCATTTCGCGCCAAAATTGTTGTCAAAGAGATCGGTGAGATTTGATATTCGATCAGTTGGTAGTCTTGATCGAAAAATTTTAATAGTTTTTTTGGGTAATTTTTTAACATTTTCAATTGAGTAATAAGTAAGTATCTAATATTTCATTATTATTATTTAATTTATCGGAGGATTGCAATAATGAATTGGCGAATTGAATGGTTGATTAAGTAGAACATAACTAATTTTTATCTTCCTTAAAAGGGTTTGAACTCTGATTCAGAGTAATGATAAGTAACAAAGTTAAAAAAAAAATTTCTTCTCTTTGAGAAACTGTTAATTAAGTGGAAGGGGGTGAGTGAATGGGGTAAGAGTAATCTTAAAAAATCTCTTCCAGACCTCTTATAAGTATCTAAATAATTTCTAAGCCAATAATTAGACTTTTCCAAATCATTTTGGCGAAAGATTCTTCGAACGTATCAAACATTGTCTATCCTATCCTCTAGCCCGATATAAAAGTAAGAGTTGGTCTAATAGCGATGTTTTCATAAGTTTTGTAATATCACAAGGTCGGCCAATAGCGAGCAACGGACGTTCCAAATTACAGATTTCGTGTGAAAAAACGCCAAGTGGTTGCAAATCGTCGCTGGAAACATTGAAGAGGTTAATCTATGTCGAAATATGCCCTTTCAAATGCGATTGTGTTATTAGGAGTATAAGAAAATTAGGTTTGTTACTGTAAATTGATGTACGAATCGTGGTCTGTGTGTACGAGTACCTATTTGGATATCGCAACTCATTGTAGAAATAAGTTTCCGGGATCTCCTATGACCACATCAGTGTTCCTCTGAATCTTTTCCAAACTTGGCTGATTCAATATCACAGAGTATAGAGCGATTTACGGGTTATTCCCGTTGGCTCCCATTCCCATTCTCACCCATCCCATTAGAGCCCGAATACCTATTTGGCAGATTAAGTGCACTGTTCACTATCGTGCCTAAACTACAACTATTCTATGTCTATACCCAAAAGGATTGGCGCGCACTAGGCAACCAGTGTGGCAGCCAAAATATTCGAGGAATTCTTAGTTGCGTCGGGCTCCCATATAACGCCATAATGTTCGTCTGGCTACCACTAACTGGCTACGTAGTAAGCGCCTGGCCTAAGACGTCGTAACACATTGTTTGGCATTTTCAACAAGTAACTCTTTGCGTCATATTTTAATGCAATTTGATATTTAACTAACGTAATGTCAGCTAACCTCTAGCTTTTACCTTATTACACAATATGTGTAATAGTTATTACGAAGTACAGTTTATGGTAATTGAAGAGCTTAGCTTTAATCTATAGCTGACTAGTATCCCGTCCCAAAATTGCTTAATACATGGTCCGTATATACAAAATGTTTCTTGATTAACCGTGTGATACATGCTATACATGTTGGTTAACTTGTTGGACTGAAGTTCAAAGGGTTCTAGGTTCGATTCCCAATAAGGTAAATATTTAAATGATGTGTTTTTCTTTTTGTTTTCTATCTCTGTGTGTGTGTTTTTGTCCTTGTGTAGCATATATATGTATAATGTGTGCATAAGCAAACCATTTACAAAAACAGTGGAATTTTAATCCTTTCTATTCCATTGTTTACGTATCAATAAATGCCTATTGAATAACTTATCCGCCTTTTACATTAAACCCGCGTCTATAATTCAGTAAGCAAGGACACGTTACACATTGCCATAGGCGTGGTCAGTCCTGGATATCCGTTATCCGATATCCGTATCCGTATATACCCAAGGTGGAGTTCCAAATACGCCATATCACGACCAAGACAATAGTTGAAACACAAACATTCATAAACCAGAGTAAGGTACATTGTTCTTAATTACCATAGAGTAAATAAAACGTAGAAATAATCTGGCTGATTTTGATTCTTACATTTGAGGACATGTGGTATGGTCTTCTCAATCTTTTTCCCTCTCATTTAACTAGTTTATTAACGCTTAAATATGATGTCTTTGTCTTACATAAAGGCAATGATATAATAGGAGTAGGTATTGTATAAGGATATTTTAATAATTACCATAACATAAGAGGTAACGTTTGCTACGCTTCGCGGTAAGGTTCGCTACGTGAGCTATTAGTTTCTAAGATGAAATAATTAATTAAATTATTGCTATAGCCTCAGCCCATTAGCGACCCCTTATTGAAGATGGGTCTCTTCTCATGCCTGAGAAGGGCCTAGTGTATACTCCACCACGCTGCTCCAGTGCCGATTGGCGGAGGGGTTATTGGCCAACCCAAGTGCCGGGAATGTTTATGCCACCCAAAGCCTCCTATATCGCTATCGATTGTCACCTAGCGCTAACAACCGGGTCCGCCATCTTAACGTGCCCTCTGAAGCACAGAGTTAACAAGCTATAAACCCATAAAATTGTAAAGTTTATGCAAATATTTGCGTTACATAAAATACAGCAATAATTTCGTAAAATATCTAATGCAAACCTATCGCATTGTTTCGACAGACATTTCTGTCTGATCATTAGTCTGTGTGTTCAACCAAATCTTGATTAACTTTCGCTTTAAGATTACTAACCACACCTCATTCCAAGGCCTTATCCAATTAAATATTAATTACTCTTTATTGTTTATCTGGAAATTATATGACTACATGTCCCCTGCAGTGAAAGAAAGAAAAACAAAATTAACATTTTTAAAAGTTATAAAAGGTACAAAAAGTTTATTCTTTATCTAAACAAACCCGACCGTGAAGTAGGGAAATTTTTAGGTAAGCATGTATGTTTGTATGTACGTGTGTATGTCCATTTCTTTGGTATTCTGTAGAGCTGAAACTACTTGACAAATAACTACTTTACCATAATTTGTGTTTATTGTAGGAGTACTAGGCTGCAAAAATTTTTTTTGCTGCCCCCAATTTTTAAGCACATAGGTTCTTTGTTATTATATTAATGACTCCTAATTTAACTTATAATTGGGGTAATGTTCCTTATTGTATACATTCCATTAACAATCGCAGTCTAATATCTACAAAATTCTTAACGCTCAGAGCCTTATGGAGTGATATTCAATTCAAGTTGTAAGGCTTTCATGACGTATAGGTCCTTCAACTCGCTGGAATGCTATATGGGAATGTGGTACTATTTGTCTGTGGTTAGTAACTTTGTTACTGCACAAGTCTAAATAAGTACACATACTAAGGTGTTGCTGTAAAATCTAGATAGAGCTCAAGCCACTCAACATTTTTAGGACATTTGCGCTGATCATATTTTTCTGTATCATAGCGATATACATCCAAGAATACTTTCAGACATTTGAATTGGGTCCACGCACTTTAGTTTAATGCCTAAAGTAGGAAAGTAATGTCAGCTTACAGGTCATAAATGAAGGTCAAACATAGGTATATAGGGTGGCTTGATCCTGCTGTCCGAAAGTGTATCTTTAGTCAATGCTCATCTTACTAGACAACTTTTGCTCTATGGCATATTAAAAACAGAAATGGTTTGGCTGGTCCCATGAAGTATTCTGACAATAGCACCACTTAGGTCCAGTACAAAACGCTTATTAATATCGGTCCAGCCGTTTAAGAACAGTTCAGTTACAAACACACGTACCTACGTTAGGATAACTATAAGTGGAAGATGGGAAGTTATTATGATTAAAGCTTGCTTACAGTAGACAGCTTCTAAAGAATTCAACTAGTATTAAGTATATCACCGATACATTTCCGTTGAATTGACAAACATATATTGCTTCAAATACTCCCAGTTTTTCTCAGATCATTTACACAAATTCCTTGTAAAAAATATTCTGAGACTTGTCTTTGCGTAAATAGTCCGCCGGATCAAATATTTGCTCTGTAATACCTAAGCTTATAGAACCGGATATTGGGTAAATAAATATAGTATCTAGGTAGGTACCTATTCAGACCTATAGTCCGTTTTTTTAACTTGTCTTATTTTTAAAATGAAACCCATCATTTCCCAAGCAGCTTTTATGAATATTCAAGCTTATTGGAAAAGTGCAATAACATGAAAATGTGTGATTTCCGTTACAAGGTTTTCGTAAACTACTGTGTCCTTAATAGGACAAATAAAAAAAAATTACTGTATTTAAACATATTATTACCATTTGACCTCAAACTTTTTAATGGCGCACAATAAAAGCAGTGATGCTGAGCAGTTTAAATTTTGGTCTCTTGAACTAGAGTTCCTAAGTTCGAACCCGGCATGTTCCTTTAATTAAAAAAAAGTTACAATGCTCAATAGAAAGCAATTATCACTTGCTTCGGTGAAGGAAAACATCGTGAGATCCTGCATACCAGAAAGTCCTCGATAAAGTTCTTAAAGTTGATGTAAAGGTCAATCTGCACTTGGCCAACCTAGCTGACCTGTGAGAGAGTTATTAGTGCTGACGATGATGACAAGGCTCGGTTCTCATCATCACTGAGGATGCGTCCACCACGCTGCTCCAGTGCGGATGTGTAGTACTGTTAGTGGTCAATACAAGTGTCAGCAATTTTATGCCTGAATGCTGTTAAGTAAACAATCGAAAGCTTACCATGCTTCCTATTTCTGCCAATGAATATAACATAATATTTCATTTTCTTGCCAGTAAATATTCTGAAAATTGAACAACCATAATTGCCAATTATGATGTATTGTTCCATGTCCAATATTAATATCTAGGGTACGGGGAAACCACACCTTAACGGAATACAATTTATTTCTGCATTGCAAAGCCGTTTCGGTTCCCATAACACAGGGTCACCCAGTTTGCTGACTAACAATGTAATAATAATGTTACCATTGTAAAATGTATCTAATTATAATGTACATTGATAAATAATTTACAATTAATAATCACTAAAAGAAATAAAACCCCGGCTGCTGAAAATTGAGGAAGGGGGTTTGATGTTTTAAAAAAAAAAATACTTATAGACCAAAAAATATATAGAGTTAGTCTTCGGAACAAAAAAACATAGTAAGGAAAAACAACGTTAATAACAAATGATAACGTTTCCCGGTACATTTCTCAACAGACCGTGCTCGGTGACATACGTCAGATTGTAAAAGAAAGAAAAAAAATAACCTCACTTTTATGTCCTGAACACTGAGTCTATTATATTTGGTCTGAGATCAAGCCCTACTGGTTCTAAAGTAGTGATAAAAATCCGATACATTCTGCCTTAAATCTTTAGGGTGGTAGCACAAAACGTTATGTAGGCAAGCTTTTCTAAAGTAAGTGTATTTTCGCCGTGTTACCTAACCTCGTTTCCTATTCAAAGTAAAATAGAACTATTTTATATGATTCAGATATTCTAGAGAGCGGAGTGTTGAGAAAGTGGCGTTGTGTAACAAAATGCCTGCCAATGTTAAATCGGCCTAGAATACCTATCGTGTATAAATAAATCATTTCACGTAGGTACTGAGAGGATTAAGTTTAACCCACAGTTTGTTTGAAACGGAAATCTGTGTAAATAAAATTATTATAGAGGCGTTTGTGTGCATATCGAAGAAAAACTTGATTAATTTTATTATGGTTCTCTAAGTTTTGAATTTCGAAACTCAGTCTTGTTAAAAAAAGTATTTTTTTTCCAACTTTGTCTGATCTAGTGTATTTTTTTTTCGACTTCATGGTAGTATATTATCTTTTAGCATGCTCTAAAGCCCAAATAGCTTGACAGTTTGAATTCGTCTCCATTGCGATAATGTCATAGGCTAACTATATTATACTTTTTAAATATGGCGCCTCTGACTCCCAAAAACATTTTAAGAGGTTGGTTTTTTCTAATAAGGTAAGGTGGGGTAAGACTAACACTGTCTATTATCTCGATACGTATAGCTTAAATACGAAATTCTTTCAGTCTGTAAGATAGAACAAACGTAAATGTTCTCGGCTAAAACACACACATGACGTTTCTTCAAGTAGTTAAGTTCATATTGTGATAATAGACAGTGTTAGTCTTGCCCCGTGTGTTAGACTTACCCCACCTTACCTTAATTATTACTTGTCATACACCATGTTTGTGTTTTTTAGATTAGTTTAATTTAAAAGTATATTTAACTACAAATTTACTGTAATTAAATAAGTAGGTATAGAAGTCGGAAATATAATACAGAAGGCCACACACAGAAAGCCTAGGCAAATCAGAGTACTAGACCAAAAATTGCTTCCGTCATCGGCTATATAGGTACCAATCTAGAATCTAGATAACTAAATTATCATTGAATTTTAATCAAAATTAAGGAATTAATTAATGTGTGTACAATAACCAAGCAGGGCAAGTTAATAATGCTTTGCAAAATTTTATACTTTAACCGCCTTACGATTTAAAATTATCTACATAAGTAGGTAAACATTATATAATTGGTAAATGGTCATAATATTAAATAACTTACACTATGATGCTCAGATCAGCTATTTATTGATTCATTAATTCATTAAATTTAAAGAAATTAATGTTTAAAACATCCACGGATTTTATTAAATCCACGAAATATGTCATCAAATTCATGGTGCAGGCACACAGACAAATACACATGCAGAAGAAATAGTAATAATTATTATACTTTACGTATCTACATTTTTATGAGAGTAGAATATATTTTTTTGTACGCCAAATGATACTATAGATTTTTGCAGCTATTTTTTAAGGTTAATTAGTGACAGTTGCAATGAGGAAGTTATTTGTTTTAAATCTTAAATATTGCATCCTGAAAAGCAATTTATAAGGACATTTTAAATGTCAATATTTATAAATGTGATTTATGTCGTGTCTAACTTAAGAATAACCTTTCCTGTGAAGCGAGTGGTCCCAGGTTCAATTCTAGGCCGCCATCATTTAGTGTTATTAGTGATGTGCATTCCGTGACATCCATGATACAGAGAAATGAGATTTTACTAGTGATGTGATCCGTTTTCGTTTCGTTGCAATGAGATTTGTTTAAACCCGACTGCGTCAGAAGGAGGGAAGGACAGTTATTTAAGTGTATGTATGTATGTGTGCATGTATGTGTGCTTGTATGTGTGTATGTATGTATGTATGTCCACTTCTTTGACACTCTATGCCTTATTAACTATTCCGTGCTCTCTACAGCCCAAACGGTTTGACGGATTCCAACATGTTTGTGACGTGTCGTTGCATTCGCCTCAGTCATGGGAATGATATAGGTTATAAATTTTTGGAGAAATCCCCCTCAATTTTCTGCAATCGAGTTTTTATTTTTCTATATAGTGTTAGTAGATATATACACAGTTTTAGTTACTCAAATCAATCAAGACCATGACAGACCGAAAATAAATCGTTTCATTCCGCTCGAACTCAGTCGTAGTTAAGCTTCTAGTCATCCAATTTCTGTAACCACAGTCAATATCAACCACTAAGATCTCAGCGGAACCATTTCGTAACCAGTCATATGACCGATTGTAACCTATCATGACCTCTATTACAAATCACTACAGTTCACTTTCATTGTGCACTTATTCTTCGTCGGTTGCTCTTGGAATTCCGACCTTGTTATTAAAGCAATAGAAGTTATTTTTCATTGATAAAGGTTGGAAATAAGTGCAGCGCTTATCACATACGCCTTAATGGTCAATTTCCCATGGCCAGTTGTTGTATAATCGGTATTTGTGGAAGTGAATGGGATTAGGGTAACTAAGGTACTATTGTTTTGTAGAATAAGAATATTGCCTGTCTTATATTAGAGGGGACATTCAAATATTGTGTAAGCAGATTTTAGTAATTATTTATAAAAAATAACTTTTTGCACTTTTTATCCATGTAAACTTTGACTATGCCAAACATCAAGCTCGTACCTGCGTACGTTACTCCTAAAGAGGTCCATAGCTAAACTCTTCACGTATTCGTGAAGATAAATTATAACTTATTAGATACATTTGACCCGGCAAACGTTTTTCTACATTTATTTTACACTTCAACTACCGTTGCCAACAAGAAAAATACTTAAACTAAATAGCAACATTGAATAACTTTTACTATAACGGCATTTCAATATCTGTAACAATGTAGTTGATCAGAAGTTATCAACACTTGATTGAAATACGACTTGGCTTAACTACTTCAGATTGTTATGATCAAATCAGTTAATGAAATACTGCAATAGTATACTCGTGTTACCAACGATATTATCAAAATAATAGAAATTACATCAACCTCCTAAAGCAAGATCAATCAAAAAGGTTGACGAAACCAATATTACACCGACATTGATCAACCAGATTAGATTATGATCAACTTAATTGGTTACCTAATCAGATCAATTAATGATTGATTCGATGTAACCTTGGGAGTAATTCGTTCGCTTTGTTCAATTAATTAAATTAAATAGGCCTGTATGTCTTTCTTTATATGTATAATTGTTGTTTAATTGAAATTATTGTCGAAGTAACTGAAATACAATTCATGTAACTTTGAAATTCAGTGTAACTTTAAAATGTTTTGTTTCTCCTATTGCTTTCTAATTTAATTTTAATTAATTTGACATCAGCGTATTTATTTTATCTCACTTTAATTTATTTTAATCAGTACGCTTTGCGATTCTTGAGGCCATACATGAAAAGAGTTGGGGCTAAAGTAATTATAACGTTTAAAGTTAGCCTAAAATGCAATGTTACATTGAAATTCAAAGTTACAATTAAATTCAAACTTCATGAAACATTGACTCACTATCTGTCAGTCTTTTAAATAACAACAATTATCTTAAAATGCACGTTCAAGATAAAATGTAGGTGACAAAGCTTTCATCTCAGCTACATTAATAAAAAAACCTTGCACAAATGGACTACCCATTACATAAGAAATGTAGTTCACTCAATCGAGGTTACCCACTCTATACACAACTCGTACTTCATTTACATCTCATGGAATTTTATACCATAGTAAGATATACATAAGGTCCAATTCTGTAAAGACGTGTCTGGAGGCTTCACTTACTGATATTGAATGTTTAAGCATCCTACATATATTAAACTGGTTAGGTACTTCCGGAGGCATTGCATACTTAACCATCAAACATTGAAATGTCTTAGTATCATTCGATAAATCAATTTGGAATTATTAAGTATTTGTGTGAAATCTGTTTTGCTAGCTAAGATTCTTTAGCTTTAGTTAAAGCTATGCTAGTCGTCGTGTTCCTGCTAGGGTCTTGAAAGCCGGTTTTTTCTATCTTTTCTTGTCTTTCTTTCTTTGTCTTAGATATCACTAACATCCAAGGGTGATACTGAATACTAACAAACTCTTGAGCCATCTACTCCTTTGGCCAAATTAATAACAAACATTTATGACCTCCTTACTTCTGCCGATGTAACATTTAAACATACCAAATTCTTTTATGTACCTACGACATTTTCTAAAATAAATATTTGTTTTTAAACGCTTCAGGGTTTAATAGCTTAGGTTAGTAACAATATTTGCGTAATCGCTAACAAAAAACCTAATTGTCAAATGTTGAAAAAATAGCCAGTGCCCAAAAAATTCTTTGTTACATTTAAGAAACTACGAGATATACTTTATTCTTCTCTTTCGATTACGAGTAAAAGGAACAGTAAAAAATTATTCTCAGTATTTTCTGTCTACGGTTTTATACACAGTATCCTTATATTCAGTCCGTCTACTTTATTCAGAGAAAAAAAGCAACAAGTTATGGTCCAGTTAATACATCCGTATTGGTGCGATTTTTATTTGAATGTCAACGGCTCGAGAACCTTGGTTGCGGTCAGTGGTATCCTTGCTAGCCTTTCTCGATATTCCAGATTTGTACAATCCGTAAAAGATAAAGCTTTATGGTTCTGTACAAAAAGGTTATAACAAATACCAAAAGGTAAACTAAATAAAATATATATTCTTAAACAAGCTTTTATTACTTGTTAATAAGAAAAAAAACTAAAAAGTTAAAATGCAAAATTTGAAGACCCTACTGTTAACCGTTGAGGAGTTCAATCGTCTGGAGCCAATCCTGGTAGCAGTATCACATCATGCTTATTATAAACATGCATTGTCATCAGGACTGGACCAGTGTGTAAAATTTTAGCTCAATCGGACACCGGAAAATGGGTGAAATTTAGCTTGCAAGATTTCATTACAAACACCGGACAGTTGAAACTAAATAAAAGCTTGCAAAAAGACAACTAACTCTTAATAATGAGACAAAGCTATCTGTCATTTGATTCGTCTATCTTTCATATCTATTGAAACGTTGTTCTTAACTTTTTCTAACTTTAGCAGTCGGGTTTTTTATTTTTTACAATAAATACAAAAAAACTAAAGAAACCCTTCTTTTTCAACTTTTTCGTCTTGAATTTTGATTTCAATTTATGTTGTTATAACTAATTAAATTTTCACAAAATGTTGCCATGTATATCCATACTTACCACATTCACAACAAAATAAAAAAATCTCCTACGTGTACCTCCACATGGACCATATGCCAACTCCGAATATAGTCAATTTTCGATTTTATTAAATAACACAGCTATTTTAAAAGATACAAAAACATTCGAAACTTATTCTTCTACCGCATTGTATTGTGTAAAGATACTTACTTGTATATGACACAAAATACCTATATTTATCTAAGTATAAGTCCGGAAACCGTTTATTTAGCACGTGATAAGTGCGATTGTGTATTTAATATTTACCAATCGTCATTATAATTTTAATATTACCGCATTATTCAGACATATCTACATATTTATTGATTGTAAATGAATGCAGGAACTAGCTTGTAATGTTTTAGATTGTATCTCTTATGCTTACGCATTGAGTTTTTACAATCGATGATAAAAATAGCAACTTACAAACTTTAATTTCGACTAGGATATGAAGTTTTCTTTTTTCCATGACAATGTTTTAAATACTTGTTCAGCTATTGTGAAACTTAATGCAACGTATTAAAGTTCAAATTAAATTGTAGGAAGGTGCTGTATGTTACAGGACCTTCTAAATTAATTGTTTCCTCTATGAAAGTGTCTGTAACTGAAAGTGAAGGTTTCTGAAGTCGTAATCCGTTTGATAGTGGTAATCGAAAATATTTATATAATAGATATTGGTAATTTTAACAACTTGAAAATATATTTGGAGAGATATATAGATTCCATCGCCGTAGAATTGAACACATGAAGACATCATGGATTTGATATTGACGATGATAAGAATGATAGGCAAGTACCATAAAGCTCGCTCACTGTGATAACAAAACACGTTAAAAACAAGAGTTTAACAGTATTGAAAATATGCCTTTTTTGAGTAAGTAGATTTAACTATTTTGGACCAGTTTCATGTATAGCTCACGGCCTTGGCATAAATCCGGTAAAAAATAATGTTATGAATGAAACAATTGTCAACATAATTATGACAGAAGGTATATTATTTCTATTGGTTGAAAAACCATTTGGTCACCACGTAAACATTTCAAAGACAAATTCGTATAATATGTATCTATGCACTTAATTCTACGATAAGTTTAGTGCATATTTCTTTATGAGATGGTTTTGATGTTATCACTAATGTTATTGTTTCTTTCTTTACAGATACACCAGCACATGACGATAGACGAACTTCGGCACGTCTTTCACGTAGAACAACACAGCCACGTTCCCCAATACCACCTAGTTCAACTAACACACCATTTATCAAGGAGGAACATTCCCACCAGCCATCCTGTAAACTCTCATTCGACAAACCCTGGAAAAATCCCCCATGAAAAGTCAGGAAAGCCATGGAAAACCGAGACCAGTCCACCATCTTTGCTGAACGATGAAATGTTCGTTAAAGCAAAGCAGTATATCAAAGACGTCGATATAATTGGTGATCTAAATAATACAGTGAGCGTTGAGTTTGGTGCTTCGAATTCTAGTGAAAATATCAGTGATATTTCTAGTGGTAGTGTAGTCGGTGATAGGGAACATTCAGTGGAGGATCAGGATGCTGATGTGCATAAGATCGACTTAGAAGCGTTTGGGAGGCAGCTGAAACTAGTGCTTAAGAAGCAAGAGGGACTGGTAAAGAAAGATGGACTGAGAATGTGGAGAGTACTGACGAATGAATCCCAACCACATGGCGTTGACTATGAAGAAATGAGTTCGGTAAGTTTTAATTATAATTTGATAATTGTAATTCATATTGCAATGTTACAGCGAATTTGCTTTGCTTTGCTAGTATTGTGTCTTAAACTCTTACAACGACTGTAGTAATAAATCCATTTTTCATTAAAACATTTGTAAGAAACCAAGAATTCTAAAACCTATAGAAATTTCAAGTAAATTCTAAAATCATACTATGAAATCGATGTCATCGAACAATATCAGCAAATTTCCAAAGAACTTTTCCATCCATATGCTACAATTAGTAATTGAGTGAAAAGGGAAACTCATAAACAATCGGAAACTCGCAGCAATGAATAGAAGCTCAGTAGAAGTGACAAAAGCAATTATATCGAACGTTATACAACTTATCGGGGAACTTAACAAGACAATAGAACACGTAGAAGTGATCGTCTCAAACTAAATTAATCTTTATTAAGTCGAGATAGGATTTAAAATAGGAGGATGCTGTATATCTAAAGGTGTGGAGGTAAGTACTATAGGCAATTGTTCATGGTAGGCAAAAAACGTAGCACCTGCATCGATGTAGGTGAAAGCGATGTTTTTTCCCACGTAAGTTTCGTCTGAGTCTTGGTGATAATTTTTAGAAAATGAGTATTAAGGTGAATATTGTGATGATGAACAACTATGCTATCAATTGATCAAAGTAATGCTGAAAAAAATAGTACTAAAAACCCAGATGAAAAAATGTTATGAAGGTTTGTGAGATACATGCAATGTAAAACATTACAACTAATTTAGAATTACTGCGCAAACGTTTTAAAAAGTTACTGGTAATAGTTTAGGGAAGTGCAAAGAAGTATTATTATTTTAGGAATTTCTTACACCAATTGGTATTCGTAAGGTCCGCCACAGGCCACATAAAGACTCAATTACAAAATTTTGGAACAAGTTTCGAGTAATTGCCATTTTAAAAGTACCTAAGTTTAGCGTTGGCAATGTCCTGTATTCTGTAATCTTTAAGAAAAACATTAAACCTCAAATTAAGACAAGTAATTACATCCGAATACGATTAAAAAAACCAATTTTATTTGCAACAAACTTATTATTTTATCTGTGATCAGTACTAAGATATTAGACCATATTTGTAAGCGTATCCTGTCACGTCTGAGATCTGTACAGACTAGCTACAAATCTTAGACAAATTTACAAGCACTGACTACTAAGTCAGCTCATAATTCAACCCAACAAGAATACAGGCATTGTACATTTTGAATTTCGAACAACTGTTGAATACACAATTAGTAACTTCAAGACTTCAAAGCTCAGTTTAAAGTACGCATTCCTTAAATAGCTAGCGGTCGATCACGCTATCCGTGATACATAGTACATAGAACAGTTACATAATTTGACTCGTCAAGGTTCGCAAAATTAATTGACTACGACTTGTCGGTGTAAAATCGAGTAGTTCGACATTTATCGGATGTAAATTTCCGGTCACGTTCCTTTAGTGCGCTTTTGTAATGGATTTTGTAGATATTATTTCTGTTTTCCCTAATGAATGAATGCATTAATTTTACTTATTTAGGTTACGTCGTGGTATTGTGTCTTATATACGACTATAAGCGATTGTTTAGCTGTAGATTTGCAATAGAATTGTATACTTAAGTTTTAAATGTTACACTGAAATTAGAAGCTACCTGGCGATGTTACACTGGAATTCGAAATTACCCGGCGATGTTACACTGAAATTCAAAGTTACCTGGCAATGTTACACTGGAATTCAAAGTTTACAAGACATTTTAATGTAATGTAAATAATCACTGTGGATTAGGATTAGGTACAGAATGAAGAATTACTTAAGAAATTGTTGAAATAATTATAATATACCTACTTAATGAAATATTTATTAATTCTTACTACTGAAGAAAATAATACAGTTAAATATTATTTTATATAATAATGCCAACTCACATTTCTGATGCCGAGACAGATTTATTATTTTCACTTCGCAATTTCTTCTGCTTCATTAGATAACCCTAGTTATGTTTTACTAAACGATAACAAATCGTTTTACTATAATATTATGTATGTGAAATGAAGTAAAAAGCTAACTGATAGGCATGTGCAAGCTCGCGTAAAAACGGTGTATGTAATATTATTATGCGAATTATGTAAAATCTTTGCTAACACTATTACATACCAGTTATATCATAATTATCAGTACTATGTTATGTAGAACACTAAACACTGTTAGTTTGGTTGATTTCTAAAAAACACATTTAGTAGGTAACGTAATACTGCTAGTTGAACGTTATTGTACATTTTTTTTTATTTATAAATTAACTAGATGTTGCCCGCGGCTTCGCCCGCAGAAGAGTAGTTTAAAAAAATATTGGATTCATCCCAAGGGAACCTATAATCGGGATAAAATCTATCCTAAGTCCTATTCCTGGATGCAAACTAACTGTGTGCCAAATTTCAGCTTAATCCGTTCAACGGTTAGAGCGTGAAGGACCCACAAACATCCAAATATCCAAACATCCAATCATCATTACAAACATCCACAAAGATTATTTAAAGGGTGTATTCTGAAGTAATGATAACCAACTAACAGTCCCTCTTAGACTAGATGCGCACTAGGCGGGCAGGCAACGAAATCTCTGAGAAATGCGTGGCTACGTACATAATGTGCGCGGCTTTCCATACAAGATCATATTTTTATGTTCATCTGGCTGCCGTAGCCTAGCTGCCACAGAGTAATAAAGATCTAAGCTTGCTGCCTAGTTAGTGCATGTCTACGTCTAGTCTTATATTCCTACTCGTGGTTTGTCACAATGTCAATGGTCGGCATGAGATGGTGGACTAACACTGTCTATTATCTCGATACGTATGGCTTTTATACGAAATTCTTTTAGTCTGTAAGATAGAACAAATGTAAATGTTCCCGGCTAAAACGCACACATTTGTCATTTCTTCAAGTGCATATCGAGATAATAGACAGTGTTAGTCTTGCCCCGTGTGTTAGTCTTACCCCACCTTACCTTATCTTTTACACGTCTACTTTTTGAGGCCAGACCAAAAAATATAATAATATACTTAGACTCAGATTTCAGAACAAAAATGAACAGGTCACTTTTGTTTTGTTTATTACGATATTATTATAAAAAAAGACACCGAGCACTGTCTATCAATGTAGGTACCGGAAATCGTTACCATTTGCTATTTACGTTGTTTTTTTCGACAACGTTATTTTCTACCGAAGACTGAGTCTATAAATGTTTGGGTCTAAGTTTTGAGAATTTATCCCCAAAGGGAAGGGGTAGTAGGGGGGAATTGTATGAGTGCAATAAAAAATATTGAGCCACAAGAGGTGCCAAATTGAGATAGTATTTATTTACATAATTTAAGATTAACGCGTAAAATAGATCCGGTAGCTTACTATTCATGCGTAACCGATCTGCCTAATTCCAATCTCATTTACGATTCCAATCACACCATACCTTGATTGGTTCTATATTAACCGGTTTGGGTATAAATCGTTATGGCTTCCTCGTAAGATCGTAATTAAACAATTAACATTAACCTATTAAATATATCGATTGAAACAATAACTGTTTTATTTTACGCTTAATCAGTTTAATTCGGCTATTCCAATTCATACCTACTTTAGTAATAGTCCCTTAATTTGTTAACTAACAAAGTCGACGAATTGTCTTTTTAAAATTGGGCATGGCTGTGAATACATTTATGTTACCTATAGGTATTTTTTTTATAAAATGTTTGTATTTATGTATTTACGTCGTAAAATAACCTCAAAATGGCGGCGCTTCCCATTCCACTTTACGCGATTTTCCACTGTAGGTACCTACTCGTATATTGTATTTAATTCTCTCATCCTTTTTACATAACTATCCAATGTCTGTCATCCTATAATTTAATTTAGGGTATAGACGATAAATTCGAAACAACAACGCCAAAATGTATCCCCCGATTTTGTCATCATTAATTCCTCCCTATGGTAGTAAAATTAAAGACGTAGGTATTCACATGAAAAACATTTTCTTTTATTACATCGAGGGCTGTAATTAATCATAAAATAAAAACTGAAAGTCTAAAAAAACTACGATTTCAATAAAATCTTCTCTTCTGGCGGTACATTTCAATAAACTGCATTTTTTATTTCATTAGTATACGTGTTCTTGCCTACGAAGTTTTGCGTAGGAGGCTACGATGGCCGTGGCCGACATTGACCTCTTAACAGCCAACGAATAGTAAACATACTATATATGTATGTCATTGTGTCATAGGCAAATTTATGCGGTATTAATACGAGAATAGAAACGAAAACGATGCATTTTTGCAATATCTCTGTAGCAATTGGAGTCCATTTTCCTTTAAATTTAAATTAAGAACCTGCGTCATAGTGCTGTTTATTTAAAAAGAAAAAATAAACTGTCAACGTGCCAGTAACTTAAGGCTCAATATTCCGTAAACAATTTTTTTAGTTGGAAAATTATCTTACCAAACTCAATAGAATTGAGTATTTTTGAATGATCTATCGATCTGATAGGTACTTCACATTTTAAGCGTAAAATAAGTCTCTTTATAATTGTGCTTTGATTTAGACTACATTTTTCCTAATTAAGTAGAAGGTTTAAGTTAAGTTTCATTAAGATCACAAATAATTATTTCACATTTTTTCACGAGTTTGACGTCACGAATTTTTTTTTCTTCTTACAGCCAAGAATACTTCTACTTTAGGTAGTAATAAAAGACTCTAGCCGATACGTAATTTACGATTGAGGATGAAGATCACCGTCTGATTGATGCGTAAAAAATGACATTAAATCAATCAGGTTTTGTGACATTTGCTATTTTATGACATTTGTTAATGAACGTGGTTGATTGGTTAATGTTGTAACTATAAATTAATGTTTATTGTTGTAGATTTTTATCGAGTAATGACGTTTGAACTCACCATGCTGTAAATAAAGATAAACAAGACGTCTAGGCATCGTTTTGGTTTAGATACATGTAGGTAGGTACCTACCGACATTTAAAAACGTCCACACGCATTTTATATCTACTCATACAATTAAATTTAAGCGCTTATTGTCCTTAATTTTATTTTACAAACTTTACATTATGGCCAATACTTTTAACTTAATACTTATATTAAAGGGACCTAAAACACGAAAAGCGCGGGAATTCTACCAAGTTAGTTCTAAAACAACAGATGGCGTCACAATCGAATCCTACAGAGTACAGATTATAAATTATTTTTAATCTGTGTTAATATCAACTTGATAATAATTAAATAGTAGTTTTACACCTTTAGAAGCTTTATTTTCAAACATACTTTTAAACTATAACGCATTGGTTACGAATAGCGACGGCTATATTTACCTACCAATAAGCTTTTTTTTGTATATTAGTTATTATGAAAAAAAACCTTATAATAACAATCAAACATGTTTCCTAATGATAATTTAACATCTGGCGGAGACCGGAGACCAGTAATAAATCTCGTAAACAGTGGAAAAGTCGTCTGTGAGCAAAATAACTGGTTTTAGTCATTAGTCTTGCAAAATATACGTCTTGTATTGTTTTTGAAATAATATTGATTTGATGAGCCTTCTGCTATATGTATATTGTATTCGAATAATAAACATTTGGTCTACATGAACGAATTTAGTAAGAAATTTAAATTGTAAACAGCGCCATCTGTTGACAAAAAATAGTCATAATCCACTTTGGTTATTAACTACTTAGGTAGTAGATATAAATTGACATAATGCATAACTGATACATAACAAGAGATACATTGTATTATTATTATGACAAAACAATGAGTTTTTTAATATTTATTTATATAACTCGTATCAACTACGCATTAAAATGGCGGGAATGCAAATTACTTTAGATTTAAATTCATCTAACTTATCCTAACCATAGAGATGCAGTAGCTCTATGGAAATTATTTCTATTGAATTTGTTATTAATTAATTATGTATTGTGTTGAAATGTTAATGGGAATATTTGAATTAGGAATATTATAAAGGTTTCGTAAGATAAAACATTTTACTTATTTTTTAGTTTTTCCTGTCTGGGTCTCCATAGCTATCATACAACAAGTATGATTACTTTAGGTTAAACTACTTTCTGATAGGCATGTAGCAACTTGAATCTAGCCAGCTGGTTTTCTTTTTTTTTCATCTTACGATATTTTTTTATATTTTTAAATTCTTTCTTTAATCATTTAAAAATATTTTTTTTTAAATCGCGTATTGTAGGTACGTTTTTGTAAAATATATCAGTTGGTATTTTAGTTAAAGCAGATTTATGAATGACTAGAAGTCGCCGGGGCGGCTCCGCCCGCGTAATTTTCCCGTTTCTGAAACAATTTTTTTTGCTACTCCTCTCCTATTCATCTTAGCGTGATGTTATAATAGCCTATAAGTTTCCTCGATAAATGGACTATCTTACACTAAAAGAAATTTTCAACGGTCCAGTAGTTCCTGAGATTAGCGCGTTCCAACAAAAAAACAAACAAACAAACTCTTCAGCTTTATAATATTAATATAGATAAATTGAATTGCTGTTCTTAATTCGAATGAGCGTGTTCTTCCTTTGTGTGTTGTCCATGACAACTACCACACAGAGAATCGAAGTACGAGCTATGATACAATACTATTTAATAAAAACTACCTATGATGTTAATGACATGTAAGAATAATCCGATCGTAATCACGTGTTTGTATGAAGATGCGTTCGACGTTCGATTAGTCAAAGATAAGTTATTATAAATAGCCTTAAGTCTCGTGCAGCAGCCTGTTGCGATTATATCAGTAATTGTTATTTGTATTCATATATTACAACGTTTCCCGGTTTACTATATCAGGTGATAAAATAATAACGAAAAGTATTGAGTTCCTGTCGTACTGCAAGCGAGTTAATTTTTGACGAATACATCACCATAGTATATGAGTGGTAGCTAACATAAAAAAACTTGTGCATCGATTTTCCAGTTTCTTATTACCAATAGATGTAGTGATCTAAGAAAGATTAAAATTCGGTTTAACGCTAAAGCTGTTAATAAGAAACGACAAAAAGAAAAAAAAATTGTCGACTACAAAATTAAAATGCGATTATTTATTGTAGTAGATTATACAAAATTGCATTTCTTAATAACTAAATTATTCGCTTACTAGTTAAAGCTGACGTTCAGACATTTCCTAAACATAAGATGAATACGGAACCCAGAAAACTTTTCCATGAAAGGGACGATCATTCATGTATCAAAGGAAAGCGAAAACATTAAAACAATGAATAAAAAAAATGGATATGTGGTGACAAAAAGTTTCATATAGGTACAAGGGACAATTATGAATTTTAAAGTGACAGAAAAATATGCAACAGGATTTTTTTTTATTTAAAGTGACTTATCTAAAGTGACTCATCCGCGTGGTGTTCTTAGACATGTTTAATGAAAATAGGTACGGGGTGAGATTGGGGAAAATAATCTAATGTCTGTGAATAAATTCTAGTGGGGCCTCAGAATAAAAAAAATACACTAAAATATGGATGACTTTATCGAGTATTCTTAGCTTCGTTTAATGATAAAATGAGTCAAGGGTTTTTTTTTAATTCTTAATTTAACTAGGGGAAACATTACAACACAATCATTATCACTCGACATCATTTGAAACAAACACAAAATAATAGAAATATAAGGCGATATGTACCTACACAAGAGGCAGTATTTTATTAACGGAATTTTCTTCCTCTTTCGTTTTGTCTTTTGAAAATGGCAAGTAAAAAATAAAAATTGCGAATCAAAAATAATTATTCCCGGATATTCGTTAAAAATTTCTCGTCATTACTCATTACCCTCCGTCGGCAAAACCGTAAAGGAAATTTCGTTCCAATAAAATGGAAGTAAGCAGAAATAAATCAGTTTCTTTTATTTACACCGATGGAAATAAATGATTAATGGACAATGATGTGATCTCCACGTGTGCAATACGGAAATACTGCAATAATATATTATGTTAAGTGTTTATTACTAGTATTTACTTTATTATTGATACGCAAACAGGATATTGCTTATACAAACTATTATATCGCACTAATAATACAAGAGTGTTGGAACTCGAAATATATCGAACGTGACA
>LGAG01000321.1:495791-507807 GCA_001278395.1 Lerema accius | reverse complement strand
TATGCAGTACAGTATATCTACGTTTCACGGAAGTGCAATACCGTAAGTGATTTGTCCTTATCATTTCCAGTCATAAAACTTCATATCTTAATATACTTTGATAGCTGTTAAATGCAATTTAATCAGAGTGTAGGAATTACCCAAATAGTATTATAGTCATTGCGTAAACGTATTATCACGTGAGTGTTGTAACTTATGTTTAATTGTTTTTTTGTTTATTATGCTTAGCTTATCAGTCTACATTCTTCGTTTTTAATAGGTATGTGCGTACTTTGTATGGTCATTAATCTATCAGTGGGCTTATATCTCCAAAAAGATTGTTTTCCTCTAAAGCTAGGTACTTTATTTTTTTTATGTTTAAATTCCGTGTTTGAATTTTTTAATGATTATTAGTTACCTATGGCATTGAAATAATAATGGCACGAAACAATTTGGTATTAAATTGTAGTTTCACGTGTCCCCTGATCGTCACCAATTGTTGGCACAATATTATATTTATTTGCCCTCGTCTGTAAGTAGGTACGTACGTTACTATAAATACACAAATAAAATGCATTGTCTGTTACTTTGTTGAACGTTTCTAATGCGCAGCGATTGAAGATTGCAATCTGTTTGAAACAAATATTAAAAAAAAATTATCATTAAGAAAGTACCTACCTACCCGCCTAGTAAATGTCGTGGTACTGGCAACTAAGTAATTGCGTTGTTTTAATTTTTTTCTAATGTAAAATTCCCAACAACTACTAACCTAATAATTTAAAAATCATAAGAAGAAGAACGTTTAAAAAAGGAACTTTACTTAACTAAGGTTAACTTTTTTATAACCACAAAAATCTCTAGAAAAACATGAAGTGCTTAAGATTAAATGACATTGAAAAGGTAATCGAACCCAGACTCTCAGTTTAAATAAAGACAGAAAGTATGCCAGGAATCGGTCTAGCGAGATAATTGGCAATAATCCCTTGCCCGCGGTGTTTTGCGCTACTGTGTTGTGCGAATTAATCACTGTGCATTTATATTGTCAATATTAAAATGTACAAATTATAATTAAATTTAAAATAACTCAACCTCGCACTACAATCACTCTAGTCCCGATTTAAAAATCGCAGCAAGTAAGCCATTAGAACAAACATTTTAGTTCTTTCTTCCGTGATTCGAACCCAGAATCTTCGGCAGTTCTGCAAGTGTTTTTAAGATTTCGTAATGTACAAGAAACTATAGGAACGTAGGTAGGAATTGAAATCCACAAAAGTGAGTTTTTACTTTATTAATTAAAAAGTTATTTTACTGTTTTATCATCTTCATTAAAAATATTGGTAAATGTAACCATACATATAATAAGCACTGCGCAACATACTCTTTCCAAAACTAAAACGATTTCCTGTAAAATTGCGATTTGTGGATTTCGATATTATAAATAGAAGGGGGTGAAAATATCAATGCAAGTGACATATGGACATAAATATGAAGAAGCGCATTTGCATTATCAGCTTAACCTATTTGAACCCATACAACGTACAGGCGTTATTAGAAACTGTCGCCGATTTCAGTAGACAATAGACACCTTGTAGGTAAGTATTAAGGAGCGTGGACAAATAGGCTTTCAAGTTCAAGCAATGAAACTTCAGAGTATGAGGTGGAGAATCTAGAATGGGATGTCATAAAAGCTAGTTGAAGAAAACTTTGATTAAGAATGTTAAATTTTAGATTTGCCTTTTAAAAATAAGAACTCTTTTGATACTCTCTAAAGTCTATACTTTAGAGGCTTTTAAAGCCACAGCCTGTTGCTAACGATATGTACTTTTAACAGTCTTCGTTCAAGTTATTCGGAGAGGCTAGGAGAGAGTGAGCAGTGGACTAAACATACCTAAGATTTCAAAATAGTTAAATAATACTTAATGTTAGTAAATGGCAGAACATTCTTAAAATAATAATTATGTGCACAAGTAAACTAATCTGACTGTTGACATGTTGACCTGAACCTCCGATAAAAGTAATAAATAGTCTTGTTTAAAAAAGTAATCTCTGAAAAACCTTGACCTTTACTACAACACTTAATAAAATGATTGAACTAAGTCGTTTCAAAAGTCCCTAACTAAATTGTTGTTCTGAAACCTACATACTGCAGACCTAATGTTCTCAAACAAATGTCTTGTATGCTAAGTACAAAACTGAATTTCCTCTACAGCAATGGTACAATGCACCAACAGTGTCAGCAAAGACGGAGAGGAAGAAGAGGCCACTGCCATCCCGTACAGACCAGATGAAGACCTTGCAAGCTGGACACGAGTACGACATCCTCATCATCGGAGGGGGCGCCACCGGCGCGGGATGCGCTCTCGATGCCACTACCAGAGGTTACCTAACTTTTTATGGCAAACTATCTGTTTAATTGCACCTTGGATTTTAACATGGTTTCTCCTAAAAGTGAACTGTGTCTAAACTGAACTGGTGTCAACTGTTGAACTTTGACTTTAAAGAAGTCCATTCATTCTTGTCTTGAAGAGACGGATTGTTTTTTAACGGAGTCCTTCATTTGCAACGGAGACTCTGAATATTCTGGCAATATAATCCTTACCCTCACACTTATTTCCTTCAGGTTTACGCACAGCCTTAGTGGAAGCAGATGACTTCGCAAGTGGAACATCTAGTCGGAGTACAAAACTAATTCACGGCGGTGTCCGTTACTTACAAAAGGCCATACTGCACCTCGACTACGACCAGTACAAGATGGTGAAGGAGGCGTTGCACGAAAGAGCCAACATGCTTGAAGTAGCGCCTCATCTTACGAGACCATTGCCTATTTTGCTGCCAGTTTATAAGTAAGTAGGTCCAAGCCGTTTTCCACGGGCAAGAGTCTAGACTTATATTGGGAGGGCATTCTACTATGTTGGGCAAGTGCTGACTTCATATTGTTAGGAATATTATAGACACATTTATCCTAAAATTAGTTAAGTATTTACCAGCAGCTAAATTGGGATTTCCCTTTCAGACACAATGTGAGGGTATACTCCTTTGATTACAGTCTCTAGCTAAACATAGGTTGTATTCACTGAACGACATTTCAAGATGAACAGACTTGTCAGCTTGTAACCTCAAGTCCTGTAACCGACTGACATTACATTCCTTTTGTTTGCAGGTGGTGGCAAGTCCCTTACTATTGGTTCGGAATAAAAATGTACGATTTAGTAGCTGGTGACAGAAATGTGAAGAGCTCATACTATTTATCTAAGAAAAATACTCTGGAACTCTTCCCTATGTTGAAGTCTGACAACTTATGCGGCGGGATCGTGTATTATGACGGTAACAAGAAAAATATAGTTATACTTAGGTCTTAAGCCATTTCAGATTATTGTTAGGTCTTAAGATATCAGGGGTCTGTATACTTAGCTGACTATCAGACTCTACCAAGTGAACCTTTTTACTTTTTTACGCGAAACTATCAGAATGACTGCCAAAGATAGTTTAGTGAAAAAATTCGTCCTAAGTAGTGGGCAATTCACTCTCTTCGATAGAAATTTCTGAAACCTTGATATAAATCTTTAATAGAGGTATCTACAGGTTTATTGTGATTGACATGGAATTTTGGCTTCCACCCAACATTGTGTTACTATGTTAATGAGTACCATACACAATATGTTCTATAAGTTGCTATGTAATTAATCTGGTAATTGCAGGACAGCAAGACGATGCTCGAATGAACTTGGCTATAGCATTAACAGCAGCAAGGCATGGAGCCACCATCGTGAACCATGTCAGCTGCATCAAGTTGCACAAAACTGCTGGGAAACTTAGTGGAGCTCGATTAAAGGTAATTTGGTACATTTGACTGCGGATTTTAAACTGTTTATGACCAAAGTACTAAGAACTATCAGACCTGACAGATGTTGCTCTGCAAATTATGTAGGGTGCTAAGTCGCTGAGATAGAAAGCCTATAGATCAAACACTTACAACCTATTTAAAACATGCATGTTTTCATCACGAGTACTTGGAAATACTAAGTTCTTTGGAAATACTAAGTTAACGGAAAAATTAAGGCATTTTTTTCACCAGGCAACCGCTCTCAGAAACCTCTTGTATCTATTAGTTTACACTTATTAGTCATTTCTGGTAGATACTATGTTGATAATTTGATGAAGACCTAATTAACACTCATCAGGATGAGCTCACCGGTAAGGAATGGGACGTGAAAGCCAAGTGCATCATCAACGCCACGGGTCCCTTCACAGACAGCATCCGGAAGATGGACGATCAGACTGTCAAGGAGATCTGCTGCCCCTCGTCTGGTGTGCACATTGTGTTGCCTGGATACTACAGGTAGAGGTTATGTAGTTGTAGTAAGAACAATTGACACGACACTTCGTTTACAAAAAAACTTTAATAATAATTCGCAGGACAATGAACTATCCTTTAGCCTCAACGTAGTAACCAACCACTACTGAACACAAGTCTTTCCTCGTAACTGAGAAGGCGTATAGCATACACCAACACTCTTCTGCAAGGCCGAATTCGATGCGGGTTGGCTGAGGGGTTAGCGAACGGAAATAACAATCGGAACCGACTGCCTTAGTGTGTCCTCCGGAGCACGGAAGCATTCAAGAAATTTTGCCACTAGCGATCACCTATCTACTTACCAACTAGGCAACTACGTTACTTAATTTTGTCAATCACTTAAAATCAATGCAAGCCGCTCGGTTATGAACGCTTCAGGAAAATTACCGTAAAATAAATATAAGTTTCTTTATCCTTCCAGTCCAGAGCACATGGGTCTACTTGACCCGGCGACGTCAGACGGGCGCGTGATCTTCTTCCTGCCGTGGCTGAAGGGCACCATCGCCGGCACCACGGACCTGCCGTGCCAGGTCACTCACAACCCCAAGCCCACTGAAGACGAGATCCTCTTCATCCTCACTGAAGTCAAGAACTACCTCAATCCTGATGTTGAAGGTTTGATTTTTAACTCATTCACTTCTGGAACTTTTTTAGTTTTTGGTTTAACTAAATGTGGTTCGAAGGTGATTAATTGGAAAATAAGTTTCGAATACAAAATAAGAGACGTGAATCTATGGAGCAAGAGTCGAAATCTATGGATTGTAGGGACTTTGGCAAAGCGGATAAGTGTATCATGGATACCTATATGAATAAATGATTTTGAATCTTGAAAGAATTGGCATATAAAATCAGTTAGCAAAAATCATCCTTACCTGTAGAAGTTTGAAGTATCTGACCACTACAAACTCGTAAAATGCAGATGACACCTTACCTAAGTGGAAGTTGCTCACTACTTCTGTCTATACTACATTAGTAAAAGATGGTCTATACTAGATTAGCAAAAGCTACGTACCTATACCCGATAACCAAGTTGGTACCATTACTACCACCCCCCAGTCCGTCGTGGCGACGTCCTGTCCGCGTGGTCGGGCATCCGGCCGCTGGTGTCGGACCCCAACAAGCCGGACACACAGTCGCTGGCTCGCAACCACATCGTGCACGTGTCACCGTCCGGCCTCGTCACCATCGCCGGCGGCAAGTGGACCACCTACCGCGCCATGGCCATGGAGACTATTGATGCTGCTATCGAGAGTAAGAACCTTTAGCTATGGGCCACTAGGAACTAGCCAAGTCTGTCCCACGGAATGGTTAAAAAAGGTTAGATATTACAAGATTCCTCCTTTATAGTGACTTGCTGGAGAGTTTTGAAGGCAACTAAAGTATCAAAACTAAGTACCTTTATAATCCTCTGAAGGTGTCTGTGATAGCTCATATCATTCGTAGCCTAATATTGAAAGACTAGGTGTGGTAATTATGTCAATGATCAAACAAAATTTTCTGACAGAATCTCTACCATCCATGTAAAAATCTTATTCCATCCTTTTACAGTTTCACTATTCCTTACCTCCTGTACTGTTAACCATCTCAGATTAGCCTATCGATAACACAATATAGCTGGTATTAATGAATATCTTTATATTCCAGGCGCGAAACTGAAGCCTCTGTTCAAGGAGTGCCAGACGGACGGATTCCTGATCGAGGGCGCGCACGGCTGGACTCCCACCATGTACATCCGACTTGTACAGGACTTTGGACTCGAAATGGAGGTATGGATTAAATGGCCAGTTTTAGATATGTTAAAAAATAATCATGGAAAAATCAATAAATGACCTGACGGATGAGCTAAGGTGAGATAGGTATCCCAGAGAATCTTTTAGCACACGGCATTGAGATTATAGAATTGCAGCAATGTGGACTGTAATTATACGCTTTTAAATAGCAGACAACTGTGTCTTAATGTGAAAGGTCAAAGATAGACACATAAGAATTATTGTGCAAAAGATAAGTAAAAACTAATCTTTGTGGCTTCAGCTATAAGGAGGGCATTAGTTCTTATTGAGGTGCAGTGAACATAATCAAGTAGATAATAAGGTACAAAATTCAATAAACTATTTTCAGGTGGCAGTACACTTGGCGAAGTCGTACGGTGACAGGGCGTTCGCAGTGGCTAAGATGGCGTCCATGACCGGCAAGAGGTGGCCCATTATTGGCAACAAGGTTCATCCTGAGTTCCCATACATCGACGCCGAAATCAGGTTCATACTAAAATTGATTTTTTCGTATATTTATAACCTTCTGAGAATGACGTACTTAGCCTCGTTTCCAAAAAGTTTCCTTCGTACTAATCATAATGTAGAAACTACACGATGTTTTCCACTAGGGCAATTATTGGTTGTGATGATTAGGACAATGAATGTGTGTATTGGCAATGTACCTAAGGTGCCCGCGAGCACAGCCATAAGACAGTTCGGGGTTGTGATGATGATGGCAATAATGATGATGATGATAAATGTGTCCACTCCTCAGGTACGGTGTTCGTGAGTACGCGTGTACCGCTGTAGACATGATCGCGCGGCGACTGCGGCTCGCCTTCCTCAACGTGCAGGCCGCGGTGGAGGCGCTGCCCACCATTGTCGACATCATGGCTGAGGAGCTCAAGTGGAGCGACGCTGAGAAGAAGGTACTGGTGGGGAGATGGGGGATATTGGGTGAAATAGGGGATATATGTATAGGCGACATAGCTCTTAGAATTAGCCGGCTGAAGTGGCAGTGGGTTGGCCACATAGTACGGAGGACCGATAACCGTTGGGCGAGAAAGGTCCTCGAATGGAGACCACGTCTCGGAAAACGGAGTGCTGGACGCCCCCCGACCAGGCGGACTGATGACCTCAAGAAAACAGCGGGTATCCACTGGATTCAGAGGGCACAGAATCGGTCGGAGTGGCGCAAACTAGGGGAGGCCTATGTCCAGCAGTGGACCAGTCTAAAGGCTGCTAGATAGATAGGGTGAAATAGGGGATGAAGGGTGGGATACATGATGTTGAGTAAGATGGGCCAGATAAAGAATTAAAATGAATATTGTTTTGTACTCGTGTGTATATCTTAAAGTCTTAATACGCCAATGCGCTTAAAGGTACCTCGTACATAAACCAATTGCCAAACTTCACCTTCCTTGCTAATTTCTTAAAAAATGACAGGTTCTGTTTACCAACCTGTTTACTACGATGGTGTCGTCGTATTCCAGCAACAAATAAAAGCAGCGAACGAGTTCCTGGCGACGGAGATGGGTCAGCTGGTGAACCGCGCGTCCCGCGACAAGATCCCCATCAACCTCAACAAGGACGAGATCCAGACATACATCAAGCGCTTCCAGATCATAGACGCCGACCGCAAGGGATACGTCTCTATCAACGACATCAGGAGGAATCTCAAGGTCATTGATTACGTCGTTTTTAAAACTTAGAGAATTTTCTTATGAGGATTTGTAAAAGACTAGTCTCGATTTAGTAAGAGAAAATGTGAAATGGATACATGATAATTAGTTCTTTCTTTATAGGTTACCCAGTAATCGTAAGTTTAAGATCACTATCCAAGAATAGTGTAAGAAAATAATCATTGCGACTTCAATGTATATTTCGTAATAATCAGTATCTATGAAGTATTAGATTACCCTAGATTTGTACTGTACAGTGTACACTTAAATTAGAATTGTAACTTAATTAAGTAATTTGAAGAATTTTCAGCTAGCCGAGCAATGGACTTCAGGAAGTAAAATTACCCAATTTTTTAAACCAAAATATTTCACGTAATATTTCGTTATAGACTATGGGTTTGAAACTGAGCGATAATGAAATGAGCGCGATCCTCTCAGAACTGGACGTCACGTACCACGGACAGATGGAACTGCAGGACTACCTTCAGGTAGACGACATGGGAAGCATAGGAACCATTGCTTCGGAACTGGGGTCAATGTCCGCGCTGCATTTGTGTTACGGATATCACGTCATAGTAGGGCTACGTTGAATGAAATAATCTGTGTATGGTTTTTTAAGGAATATTTTATCTTTTTATTTCAGAGCTAAATAATACTTACTATAATTATGAAGTGTTAAGAAATGTAGCGAATATATTGGGGAAATTTTAAATTTTATAACGTATTTATTTTTACGGGTTTTCAAATAAAAAGATGAAATGTTGTATAAAGGCCTGCTCACACGAGCCATCAGTGTCTATGGTTGTTTGGTGAACGCTAAGCTTTTCCACAGAGCTACGGCGAGGAGGTCACCGGGGAACAGTTGCACGAAATATTGCGCGAGATCGACACTAACATGAACGGGCAGGTCGAACTCGACGAGTACTTGCAGGTCCTTATTACAACCCATTCGATTGACCTTGCTTTTCAATTGTTTTTTTATCCTGCTTGTAAATGACGTAACTACACTTTTTATGGACTGCAGCAAATTTTTGCTAGTACTTCTAAATAATTTATTTTTTCTTAAATCAGGGCCCTTTCAGACTGGGTCCCTTTTCATTTTACAGTCTCTCCACCCTACCCTTATGACACTGCTTGTGACCAACGAATCGCTTTCCTATTTCCCTTGTAATTTTCCAGGATATTTTTAAATCGTTAAACTCTGAACTTGGTATTTTTTCTTTTTATGATTACCTGAAAATCTTCAATTATTCCTGTTACTATTTTTGCTTGCGGGGTGTGATTTTGTTTTTTACGCTTTATTTTTTGGTTGCTTGTGGTATGGTTTAATACAACGTTACTGTGTTTGTGTTTTTACCTAACCTGCATGCTAAGGTTTGTCTCATTTATATTGCATCTAACAAAATGTTTTAAGTAATCTTATCATTCATTCTGCTTGGCTTGGTGATAATATAATTTTAATTATTTTATTTACGCTCCTTGGTAAGTACCTATATTTACTTTTTAAGTTTAAGTCGTATTTTAAATCGAATCAAATCTTCAAAAATTAAATAAATTATAGTCTATCTTTGTTCCTTTTAATTAAACATCAATGGTATAGTATCTTAAATAAATCTATCTTATGTACATCAAAATCGAGTTCAAAATCACCTGTTTACTTAACGAAATCCATAACTGTAATAATTGAAATAAAAACAACATTACATTCCAGATTTTTTTCGATAAACCTAAAACTAACTCCATAACTGATCTTTAACTAATACACCATTCGGTCTTTCAGATGATGTCAGCTATCAAGTCGGGTCACGTGGCATACTCGCGCTTCGCTCGCATGGCTGAGATGGGCGAGGAGCTGCACGAGCGAGAGGCTCTCAAGAAACAGATCAGTGTCGAGAGGAGCGGTGGCGGCCTCTAGTGCTCTACTACTACAACGATTAAACGGTAAATTAACAATAGCTGCAACGTGGACAGTGGACTACTTAGCGGTCGCTAATGGGCCAACCCATGTAATTTTACTATGTAATGTAATGTATCTGCAAAAATATAAGCATAATACAGGCTGTCCAAGTGTTCTAGATACCTGTCGTTAGATAAGGTCTTGTTCAATCAGGGTAGGACAAGTAGGTAGGTAATTTCGGTTAGTCACAATTGTCATGTTTTAGATTTATTTGGAATATTATTAATTTTGGAAAAATCGCTACTTTTCATAGGTTATCCGATTCAATTACTAATCTTGTTTTATTTAATTATTAGTGTTGTTATAGCATTCACTCTATCTATATTAGTTTTTTTAAATATTCTTAATGCCCTTTTTGTTTTGTTCCAGATGTTTATCAAAACATTATATCGAAGTTATTGTGCATCGCAAATCGCAACAACGTAGATCTAACCCATTAGAATCACCTTGAGTATTATTTATCTACACTAGAGTACATGTATAGCCCTATTTTATTTAAGGTAGGTCCATAACTTAGATAGTTATGAATGAATATATTTTAGATTCACACAATTCCCTAAAAGCACTAAAAGAACATTGTTTATATTTTTATTTTACAAAGTAGAGTTTTATTTCTGTTATCAGACGATACAGACTACAGACCTGCCTTGACCTTAAAATTGAGTCTTAATAACATTTCATACGACTATTTTTAGTCTACTAGTACTTCGTACTTGTGTCACGATTAAAAAAAAACATTGGCGCCAATTAAACGAACTTGCATCATTATACGAAGCAGTATTTCGAATGATTGTTTTTATAACTTTTAATTCGATTATTTTCATCGTATTGAACCGTGTGTATAGCGCCTAAAGAATTTGGTAACCATAGAGCATAATATACAATTTTAATTTAAGCTACGGGTACAGGATAAAAATCACTTTGTTTATTCTTAGCTCTGTGTCATAGCTTAGTATTGTCACTGGTTACTTAGAAATCTCATCAATTTATCCAACAATATACAAGTGCTTTATAATAGAATTTTGTTTTCTTCTCGGTAAAATCGGTTTTTATGTACCTAACGGATACTACACCTGAGATTATTATGTAAATGCAGTATTTAGTTTAATATGAATAATTATATTTTGTTATCTCGTGGTACATACAAACTTATACGGTACACATTATTAGTTTTTTTAATTCTCTATTTATTTTACCTTTGTTTACGATAAAATAAATCTTGTCTCAATTGGTTTGAAGTACTTACATTGTTGTGTTAAGTTAAAATTTTAAATTATTATTTTGTTCACGAGTTTAAAACTTGATTATTGTGATTTACATTTGTAAAATACGATTTATTTAATATTGTTAACGTTTCCTTTACGAACGTTTATATACCTTCACTACAAAATTTGCGCCAAGCGTAACTTTACATGGTTACATTTTTTTGTGAAATTCTATAACCTGTTTATCGTGCAATAAATTTAATTGAAAATCTGATTGTTTTTCTTTATAATAAAAGAGCCTATTTATACATTAACATTTTCAAGGCAAGGTACTAACTTTCCATCAGGTGCCCCGTCTGCTTCTTTTTTTAGCATTTCAGGAAAAAAAAACAACGATAACAACCCACTGGACATTCTAAAACCTTAATGACTCAAAATGATAGTTTTTCCAGAAACATAATAGCAGTAGGTAAAAATCCAATTGAAAATGTATATTACACACCTGTAAAAGGTATATGGAATTGTATAGCAAATTTTACAAAACCAAAGCGAGGGTAGGTTGCTGAGATCAACATGTCAGCTATTGATAATTTTTAAACTTTAAAAATACCCGAAATGACAAATAAATGTCACTCATGGTCTTGTTCATCGTAGATAATTTATTTATTCATAAACAATAGAAGAATGAGTGAATGAATGAAACTTTTAGTTGTTAAGGGGCAGACACATTGGATGTCTCTTTAGCGTCACCTATTTATTACGACTGACTTTTTCTATGTAAGAAGTAAAAAGTTTGACTTCAGCGTATTTATATATAGATATTATTATTATAGGCACCAAGATCGGTTACCTTCTCTAACAAATCTGCCATCTATAAATATTTGACAGAACTTCTTACGTAAAAAGTATATCATCATATTCATGAAATGTAAAGATCTTACGTCACTAGATGTCACTACACGGCATATTTCTAGTAGTATAAAAATAGTGACATCTAACGACAATGTGCATTACTATTCAATTACTGCTAGATGTCTCTTAACTCACCTATAGTAACAGTTCTATTGTTATTAAAGCACAGCTTTGAC
>LGAG01000321.1:468047-484842 GCA_001278395.1 Lerema accius | reverse complement strand
CAATGACGTCATAACCACGCATGCTAGACGAACACTTTCAGACAGAGCATTAGTGATTTGAGCCTTACAAATGATGCAGCGTCCCTTTCTTTCATATGTATATTTTTTTCTTTCCTTGTCTCTTATTGGGTAATGGTATAACGATTTTTGACATTCGCAATTCGGAATTGACCAATCACGGAGAGCTAAACCCCCCATTTCAACCCCCTACGTACTTCAGTTTTGTCTGAAATGTTTGTTAGCAAAATTGATGATATTATTGATCTAGTGGTTATGATGTTGTATATCTCCATACACGCTTGGGTCCTACTAATTTCACTTTGCTTGGGATTGCTATAGAATTTCCTTTCATTTGCTTTGCTTTACACGGTCTATTTCTAAATAGTAACAGCCTTATTAATAATCTCTTAGTAAACGGATAGTCTGAAATTATGGTCTGAGTTTACCCTCAAATTATCTAATCCTAGGATTAAATTTAAAGAGTAAATTAGAGATTACTGTTCGTTTGTGTTCCAAATACACAATACTGAATTGTATTAAACCAGATATTAAAAATCGATTAAAGTTAATCAGTGTTTATTAATAAGGGGGTTAGAGTATAGATGTGTAGGTTAAAATATCGCATGGATGTTAAAATTAGTTTCAATGTTAGAAAATGTTACACCATGTAGATATTTCATCAAGTTTCAATTATTGTTAAGTGTTACATAGTTTATGTTATTCAAGTTATTAAAGGTAGAGTTTCACTAGTACATTTTCATATAAAAAATCATTTGCTGTAAAATTTAAATTGATCTGATACGGCCATATTCCTAGTACATAATATTAAAAGGAAAGTGCTATTGAAAATGACGTCTTGTGGTTCCAACCTTTAGGTTTCATCTTAGTCACCGCAAGTACCATAATACTTAAACCACAAAAGATATATTATTACATCTCATAGGTGTTATATGATAGGAAGTTGACAACTAATATTTATTATCATTTGCGGCATCTTTCGAATCCCAATTGGTGTCTGTCAACCATTCATCTCTATAATATTATATATTTATATAAATAAATATGTTGCTTTGTATTACTTTTGATTTATTATCACCAAAATTTTATACTGGAAGACTCGGCAGACGTTTTGCAACAAAAACTAATACTCTGTGCCTCTTAAATCCATCACAAAGATATAATCTAGCGATTTAAGAGGATTTCATTGATAAACACACGTACTGTAGGTTTTTATATAAAGAGAAGTAGAAACTTACAGAAGTACTGTAAACAATTTTCGAGGAAGTAATTTATTTATAGATTTTTTAAAGGTTTATAGGTATATGTTATAGTATAGAGATGAATGGTGCCTAGTGCCTACCGTCTACTCGCCTGCACGCATCTAACTCATACTTATCTCATACTAATCTGTGTTTTTCCGCCGCCGCCTCACAGAGCAGCCAGCCACTCTCACCATCCCCGGTACTAACCTCACCATCCCCATCTCCGCCCTGGGCAACCAGATGATCATCCCCGGGGCCAACCTATCCATCCCGGGCGGGATACAGATCCCGACCAGCCAGCCCATATCCATCCCTAGTTCGACGGGCGTCCAGTTGCCGGTCGCGAGTGTCGCTAACGCGTCGGTGATGGCGAATGGTGATAAGAATGCCAGCGCTAAAGATGAGAAGCCACAAGCGACCTCTCCCGGACAAGGTTCGTACTCGAGCACAGTGCGGCGCGTTATATTTTTGGTTACGAAGGTAGTTTTACTTTTTTCTGCAACATTATATTTTTTTTTTATTTGACTTCGACTATTATTTGTTCTTCAGAGTAAGCTGTATCCAGAAAAAAAGATTAGATTTGTTCCTATTTTATGTTGTCCTAAACAATTTTCCCAAAATAAATTAGCTTCGCTTTAGTATTGCAAAGCCTTTTAATTCAACTTGCTAATTACCTTTTCCTCATTAAGGACATTAACATTTTAAGTTTGATAACCAAAAATATAACGTCTTTTACCGTACTGGATGTGTTGAGAGAATTTTTGGATATGCGAGTGTTTTGAAAAATTCTGAAGCGACGTTTGACAATTTGGGAATAATAATCCATTGATTTATTGAGCGCAGTGATTGAAGTTTAGAAAAAGTCAATTGATTCAGGGGAATTTTTTGATCGCTGGCGACTTTATTATTTTACTAGTCGCTTGTACTCGCTTCGCTTCTGTAAACCTGTAACCTGTAACCTGTAATCCCGCGGAAATTTAAACGTTTCATCATCATCATCGTACCATCAACTATAAT
The DNA here is from genome assembly GCA_001278395.1 of Lerema accius. Taxonomy (NCBI): domain Eukaryota; kingdom Metazoa; phylum Arthropoda; class Insecta; order Lepidoptera; family Hesperiidae; genus Lerema; species Lerema accius. Next base: position 482,563 of record LGAG01000321.1, on the reverse strand, counting down.
CATCTTCTGTCATAGTAGATGCGAACATGCCAAGTTTTTTTAATTAGGTTTAATGGTATTCGTGTGTTATTTGAACAGACAGACATTTATAGTTATAGATTTGTGTGTCTAAATATTCAAAGATTCTCTCAACGCAACCCTAAAGTTGGTCATAGACGGACTGCTTCAAATGGTCGGATGGTCTTGAAGCAAACAGCTTCAAGATGCCGGCAGCGATTGAAGCAATGCGTCTATGGTCAAACTGTTCTTCCCACAGCTTACTCATTACTTCACTGTTCTTAATTTGCTTGGTGGTTAATTTTTCGTGCATTTCATCACCTTAGAGTAAAATTACTTTAGTGTAATGTGACTGCTTTTATCGATATTATTGTTTTGTTGTTTAATCGTTATTTTAGCTTCATCCCATTAAACTATAGAACACGGGTCTCCTATAATTGAGAAGATTTATAGCATAATTTGCCATACTTCTTCAGTGCAGATGGGTTAGTGGCCTACTTGTAGTGATTACTATCGGTTTTATGTGTTACCCTCTAGGGTTGACAACTGCTATCTAACGATGATAATCGCGACTGACGGGTTAACGTGCTCTTCGAGGCACAGAAACATTTTAAAAATCTACTATGTTATTTGGTTGATAATTTAGGGTTAATGCAAGTCACCGTGCTATGAAAACTTATATTTATTTTTTTACGTGGTTATTACTAATTTAATATGATTTTAAACCATAATAATATTTATCTGTATCGAAAATAAATACCGGATTCGCTAGAACTTTGTATTGTCAATTGTTTTTTGTATGTCATAATTTTTTACGACGGCCTCTTGTTAAAGTATGTATGTATTTTGTTTGTCATTTATATAAAAAAGTAAACAATTACTGCTGACGTAATCACTATTTATAATTTATAGACTCCTCCGCCCCTCTAGTGGTTACGTAATACTGTAACGGCCCCTTAAACATAATAAAAATATGTTTGTATGTCATAATAATATTACAAACGGTATTACTGACAGGCTATTGTTTTGTAAATAAGTTGTATTTGTAGTAGCAAGTCTGTAAGGAATTACAATTCTTCAATGCCGGTTTCTAACCGTGAAGGTCGATTTTGTTTCACTTCCGTTCAACAATGCATTGTAAATTATGTCAGCATATTGTAGGTACTGTTTTATATATTTAGTATTTACTATTAGGAGGGTTTTTATAATACTTTCTATGATTTAAAAGAGATCTTGTTTTAAAGGTTCAACCTTATATTGTAAAACTAGTAATTTTACAATAGACAATGTAACTAATTTTGCGTTCCAAAGACATAATACATACAAATCCAATTATACATCATGGTGAGATTGAACTAGCTGTCAGGGCTTGTAGAGCCTGTTAAAAAATTAAACATACGACTACGTGCTCTTTGGAAGAACATTACTATACTACTAGAGTAGTCGGGTAAAAAAGTTCATTAAGTGCGGCCATACGAACAGCTGGAAGCATCATAAACATCTTAGATGCCCAGATTGACGGGTTAGTGCAATAACTATCGCGTTAACGAGTACATTGTTCCCTAGGTGGCGGCGTGGCGGTGCGCGGCGGCGTGGGCAGCGTGGGCGGCGTGGGCGGCGTGGGCGTGGGCATGGTGCCGGTGCAGGTGCCGGTGAGCGTGGCCAACGGTCACACCGTGTACCAGACCGTGCATCTCCCGGTGCACGCGCCGCACGCGTTGCAGATCATACCGCAGCTGCAACAGGTAATGTCTTAACCGCGCTCGCTTCGCTTCGGTTAACCTTTGATCTGTTTCCCGCGGGAAGCAAATTGTTTTCCGGATGCTAGAACTACTCTTTTCATTTAAGCTGTAATCATGCCCGGTTATATTTAAATCGGTACAGTAGTTTTTGCTTTATATCCGAAAAGATCAGACGGAAAATAGGTCCAAAAAAATATCAAAAAAATAAAAATTTTCGTCTGTATATTGATAACAGAGGCTACCTGAATTAAAATTTCCAAACAATATTCAATGCACAGTTTTGATTCCATAGTTAATATGTATAGACATGCAATATGTGAAAATTGTATATTGTTTGTAGTGTTTATTTCATATAATATTAATTTGAACACAGATGCAAGCTCAGCCGCAAGTGGCGAATGTGCTCACACCTTCCGGACAGATCCAGCAGATACAGATCGCGTCGCTTGGCAACGTTCAGGTGAGTTGCTGACTGGTTGCTGATTGTTTTAGCCTAAAACCTATGATACTGTGCTGTTTGTGCTTTACTAAAAATTGAACTATTGCAATTAAGTAATATTGGTATTTGGGAACGTTAATAATATTTTCTATTAACTGAATAGACTTCTCCTCTAAAACGCAATCATTAGATTTTTAATTCGGTTGTAGAAAAAATAATGTGTGTAATACTATAATAATATTAATATGCAAAGGGTTTAATGAACCAGTTTTAAAAGACAATGCTTGAACCGGAAGACATGGTCACAGACTTGTATGGTCAAATTTTACCCACAAATAAGCTTTCTATAAAAATGAATCTAAATGCCATTACTGCATGTGAACGGTTATTTATCTAGAAAAATACATATAGGAAGGATGTATGACTATGTAATACATACTATGTATGTGTGTGTGAGTGTGTGAGTATGTGTGTGTGTGCGAATGTACATTGGGTGTTGGTTTGAACAGAACGGAGCCGCGCAAGCCACCGTGAGCGCCGCGTCCACCCCTGCTACTATCACTTTACAGGTAAACAAATAATATTTTATTAAATCGATATTATTATTATATGCTACTCCATTATTAAAGGTTCAGACTACTAGATGTCGCTCTTATACTTAACCAAAATTAGAGTTCGAAAGATACGTATATAAGTACTAGAAACTAACTTTCTTTTCAAGATTTTTTTGTGATGTAGTAATACATAATGATATATGATATAATATTCTATGGGTTTGGGTTATTAGTAGGAATAATAGAGATAAATAAATGAGATTTATTGTGATAGCCATTTCTAATTGAATGTATTTTTGTGGCTCGTTATTGTTAGTATAATATTAATATATTTAAATAAATACATTTATATGGTATTATAAAATTATAATTCGATTGTAATTACCTATATCTGTTTCTAACATACCAGTAACTACTGTTATTATAAAACATGTATTACATTTACTTAATTATGATTGTTTTCAAAAAGCGGCTACTTTAATATTACAAGCAGACACTTAGATTTTATTTAGTTGTATATATGGAGTAGTTGATAAGCTAGTAAGTAAGCAACTAACAAGCATGCATTGTATTACTAACCGGTGGCGGTAGACAATGAGTCCGGTGGGTGACGCGCCGCAACAGCTGACTGTCATTCCGGCGCCGAACAACGTACGAGCCAACGTTGTACAGGTAAGAGCGTTGTTTGAACGTGCTTGTGTCGCAGACATGCGTTTACAGCGCATGCGTTCGTGGTTGACTCGCGTACGTAGGGTTCCCTATCATCTATGAAAGAAAATCGTGATTGTTGAAAAAAATTATTTTTTTATTGTACGGGGATCCCCCTTAATATTTTGTTTTTCGTTTATTTTTAGTGTTTGTAGTTATAGCGGCAACGGAAATACAAAATTTTTGAAAATTTCAGCTTTCTAGCTATCACGGCTTATGAGATACAGCCTGCTGACAGACAGACAGGCAGCAGAGGCTTAGTAATAGGGTCCTGTTTTTACCTTTTTGGGTATAAAATTCGCGTCGTTCGGCGCGTTTAAAATAGTCGTGTGCAAGGATCCTCTTCATCTTCCGGGCATACAGTCGAAAATTTAATTCGAAGTATACAAATTGTTTTAAAATATATTACTTGTAATTAAGTTCCCAGAACAAAATAATAATTATATTGAAATTGAACTCATATCTCAAATGATGATATATTGCAGATAGTTGATATTGATAGAATGACATCTGCTAATCAAGAATCGAACGGACTTATAGTGTTATTTGACATAATTTAGTTACGGGCGAGCTTAAACCACGGACTGGGTTTCTAATAACCACTATTCCACAGGTACCAACATTAGGCGTAGGCGGGTTGGGCGGTGCGGTACAGCTAGTCCCAGCGGTGGGATTGGGTGGCGTCCAGATTGCCCAGTTACCTCAAGCCCAGCCACAGCAGCAACAACCCCAGCCTGTCATTGGTGAGTCATTTGAAACGTTTATGTGAATTACGTATTTTTTCCTATTGGCAACAATTTCGTATAAGTTCATAGTGTTGTCAGACCGAAATGATATAGTATGCGGACAAAATTTCAATTTATCTGGTTTTTTTAGTCATTGTCCAGCAAATAATATAAAGAAAAAATCAAAACATAAATTTACATAAATAAATAATCAGCGTACAGAAAAAAAGTTATTGCCGCAATAATGCGATGCTTAATCTTTTACGGATTCTAGATTCTATCAACGGTAACCTTGAAATCTACGTAAAAGCGGGATTATTGAATTTTGCGGCTGAATATGTGTTGTTGTCTTTGCCGGCTTGACGTCCGTACGCCAGTTTTGTCAAACAAGAAATGTCATTTACGTCATTTAATTAATGTGTCAAAATGTCGGACTCTTGACAGTGACACAACATGATAAAGTTGCTCCGGAGTTGAAAACAGAACTTTTTATTTATTCTAGTTGTTATTAAATTATTCGTTTATGTTGTTTAGTGTTTTGAGGATGGATAAAAATAAGAGAGAAAAGAATTCTTGGAAAGTGAAGTTTAAACCTGCGCGATCGCAATCGAAAAATGTTAGGGCAGGTATAAATATAGTTTGGTTTATTTACCGGCACTTATATTTGTCGAAATGTTGCTTCTAGAAGGAATTACGTGTAAAAACAGACATAGGAACAATATAACTTTCTATTTTGAATTTGGTAATGCATACTTTTAAATACCGAACTACTATTGTTCATTGCTAATGACAACTTTGTGTTGGTTAACTTTGTAATATCAGCGCATCCGGCAATGTTCAATAGCATCAGTAATTAACATTATAGAATTTTCTAGTAAAAATAGATTAATGTAATTAATATAGTTTTGTTAATCTAGTACTACTATTTGACTTGCTTTACATAATTAAGGTTAATTTGTAAATTTTCCAGTTCTTATACTGTTATCATAATCCTGTTTTTTATACAGTATTAATGTTACCTATAAGTAATTATTATCTACTGTAGCTAACAATTGTTAACAATTGGTTTATATGGTCTTAAGAATTTTTTAAGTAGTGTTTAAAAGTTTGAAACAATATTTCGAAATGGCAGTTGTATACAACTGGCTCTATAGAGCAGAAATAGATAAATCTATTTGTGTAGATTATATTGACTACATCAAATTATTCCTGGTACATCCATAATCCATAGTCCAGCTCATATCTAAACTTTACACGATTTAAAATTTCCCAATGCAATTACAGAAACAACCACATTCCAACCTGGCCAACAGATCCAACAGGATCCGAATGAGCCGGGCAAGTGGCAGGTGGTCACAGTGAGCTCGGGCGGTGGCAACGGAGCCACCACAGCCTCCACTGAGTGTGAGGCCAACAAAGTCAGGCCTAACAGTCCCAGCGGGAAACGATTGATGAAACGCGTGGCTTGCACTTGTCCGAATTGTGATCAGGGTGAAAAGTGAGTAGGGTTACTGTTTTTGTTGTTATTCGTTTATTAAGTAGACAGGTGATGATACTATAATGCCATGTAAGTTAATGATGGCATTGTGAATTACAAAATAGTAGGCCATAAACATGTTTAAAACGAAACAGACATTATAATAGTGTTTCTTAGTTAATTATTAGGTGTACTTAATCTGATTTTCTCCTCATAACTAAATTAAGCAGTCCATATAGCCTCAAAATCAATAATCACACATGCAAGTAATTCTAACTCAAGTAATACTATTTTAACTTAATAGAATTTCTTTTGTTACCCTTAACAGTTGCTGAATAATTGCTTGTGTAACAGTTACATTATTTGATTGTAATTAATAATGTCACCATATCAACAGTCGGATAGTGGACCGCAAGAAGCAGCATGTATGCCACATAGCAGGCTGCAACAAGGTGTATGGAAAAACGTCACATCTCCGGGCACATCTACGATGGCATTCTGGTGAACGACCCTTCTTGTGCAATTGGCTCTTCTGTGGAAAGAGGTATGTATTATTAATTATGTTTATTAATTAATAAATGTTGTAACATTGGATGGTTTTCTTATTCAAATCGAAGTTCTCTAGCAGTCTTATGTATTAGGATTTGTAGGAATAGTAGATTATGAGTATGTTGTAGTGAATAATTTAAAACCTGTGCTCTATGTAGGTAATAGTTAAAGGTGATTGTTGTAATGATTGAAATTGAAAGTTATGGGTATTTTATTTGTCAACCATTTTGTTACAAAATGTTGGGAAAGTAATAACTAAAATATAGGTATTTAAGATATTCTCATTTTATTTTTTTCATATTATTATGGTACTTATGGTATGTTAATGGTTGAAATTTAATATTCCTGTACAGATTTACGCGATCTGATGAACTTCAGCGTCACAGACGAACCCACACCGGTGAGAAGAGGTTTGAATGTCCCGAGTGTAGCAAACGGTTCATGAGATCAGATCATCTTGCTAAGCATGTCAGGATACACACCAAGAACCGGATCACGGTAAGTTTAGAAACAAATAAATTATGCTCTAACAAATATACATTGGAGGAATAGTGTCCTACATCATATTATTATCTATTCACTACATTATTCTATATTACTGAAATGACTAGTTTTTAATTTATACATATATACAAAGGCATATTTTTTTATTCGAGCAGAAAAAACTTAGAAAATTAATAAGTATGATACCTATTTGTTATATTTGAAAACACGAAAATCATTAAAATAGAAATTGTAATTGTATTATTAAAATTGCCTCGATTTTATTATCGTAGAACACATCAGTACATATAGTCTATTTTTCTTTACTTGTCCAAAGTGGTAAACAAACATGGCCGACTAATGTCAAACGAATAATGTCAATTATTACGCCACTACCAATAGGGATGAGAATAATTAATCGATTACCTAATTTAACGATTATGTCAAAATAAAATAAATCATGTTTAAGAAGTTTCGATTATCGATTGACTATAACTTAAAAATAATAAAATTTTGTATTTAGAAATAAATGAAACAACATGAACAATATTTCTTTATCTTTGGCGGTCAACTCAAACTGTAATATTAGCATGGTATTTCTAAGAATTTGTTGCAAATTATTGCTGCACTAATTTGTTATAACGCTCGGTATTAGACCGCCAAATACAAAGAGAGCTTTGTCATCTTTTGTTTACATCCAAATATACACAGTCGCAAAATAACATTATGTAATTCACACTAAATTATGGTTTGAATTCAAAGGAATGAATAGCAGATAGTCGTTGTAGCAGAAATCGTAATAAATTAAATCCACTATACTTTAATATATGGATCTCGTTATGATTCTTTAAAAAATAATCATACGCGTAAAGTATTTTCTCATTTCAAAAGTGTCAAGTAAAAATCGATATTTATCATTCAAGAAATTATTCGATTCGATATAAATAATCGTTTCGTCTTCAATCACTGCTTTCAAGGTCGTCGAAATGTCAAATTGTTACTGACCATAACCTATCTGTGCAAGTTCAATCGAAATAATTATCGTGTTTCGAGATTTTTGTGTGATTTACTTGTTAATTCAATGCAGTTTTGGTGTAAATCGAAGTTTAAGTGATAAATTAAGTGACATAATTGCTAATATTTTATTCGAACTATGTGCAAATAGTGAAATTGCGAGATTTTCAATATGATGTATCAAAGGTGGCTTTGTTTACTAAATAAGACAACTGAAAAAAAACGAAGTATACAAGAAATTTTCAATTTAGTCATTTGTGATCACTTTAACTAATTATTCAAACATTCAGGAGGTGGCAACATCAACACAGTCCATGTATTCGGATTCAGGGGATGACAGTTGTGATGAAAAGATGATGCTGACCATCGAGACCATCACCTCTGCTGACAATGATGAGAAACAGCTGGTGATGATCAGACCTGGCACCAAGTTGGAGCCCGACCACATTGACAGCTAGGAATAACACAGTGATAGTTGCTTTCAACTCTATTGTTAAGGTTGTTAAGGTTTAAATTACAGTGATGGAATTCAGGATTTATGATGAGCATTCAAGACCTGAATAGGTAGTTTACTAACAGAAATTGTATTTACATTAACTTATTGAAGTTATAAAATGGTGTAATTTACATTGAAATTTTTGAAACTGAATTAGTATGAGATTTGGTTGACAGATTATTTTTGCCTTTGCTAAAGGATTGCAATCATAAGCAACACTAGGTTGGTGTGTAATTATAAATAAACATTGTCATTGTTGGACTAAAGTGTATATTTCTATATGAATCTTGAAATGAAGCCTGTGTGATGAAATTTCAACAGGCAATTATTTTATGTAAGAACTTTTGCGTATATGTGCTTATGTGCTAGCAATCAACAAGTAAAAAAATACTTTAGTAGAATGTAACTGTCTTATGCTAATATTAAGTCAAGAAAAATATTCATAATCATCATTCAATTATAATATTCAAATATTCACTGCCTCATTTAAATCAGGATATTTTATAAATCGGTGCAATTTTGCTGATGTATCATGGTGTGAAAATACATTTTTATTGTAATTATTATACTTTACACTGTAAATAGAGCAATATTATTATTATTATTATTGTATAGTAAGTTTTATTGTAAGTGTATGTTTCGATACCGCCTTTACGATAGGTTGTTTGATGTAAATATATTATAGAGGGGGAAATAGGCAATGGAATGTAGTTAACTTGTAAATATCTTTAAACTAAAGGATAATGTCAATGCGCCTGTTGGAACATCTTTTTATTTATTTAAAATTAAGGTTAATGTTATATTAATTTTAATTTAACATAGGGAATTGTAAATTCGATTTGAATAATAAGTGCAGTTTGTTCAAAAATTCAATTCATATTGAAGTTAAATTAAAATGATATTTACGGCATTCCTATCTATTTTTTTTCGAGTTAAAAAACCTTGAAAGCGCTAAGATGAGCTAACTTTTGCTTTATTTAAAAAAATAATAATTATGTGATGTTCTATTGTCACTTTTATGCTACTTTTTTTTAATAGTCCTCACATACTTGCTTGATCTGTGATCCAATTGTTAATGAAATTATGCGTTTGTGACTTGTTATTTTGAGGTTGTAAAATTGTGTAGGTACTAGTGAATACATGTTAATAATTTAATTATTATTGTGTATTGTATTTTCAATTGAAATAAAAATATTTTATTTGAAGACAACAGAAATCGGTCATTATGTAATCGTATGAAAGGTGCTTTCATATTTTATGAGTTTATGAGATTTTTTAGATTCAATTAAATTCAACCCGGTAAATGGTAGTCATGCCAAATATTTTGAAATCTTTTTTAAAATGATTTCTCACCATTTTTGCCAGTGTTACAATACTTTAAGAATTACATTGTAAATTAAATTGTAACTAATAAATACGATCGTAATATTGTGTAATGTGAATGTTTTATATTACGATAATACGTACAAACCGAATTTGAAGTAGATCGATGCTCGTTGGGTCCAAGTTGGCTTGCGAGAGTGGCGTGAGTGATGTGTGTATGAACCCCAACTTTTGTATTGTACAGTGTATGTAAATAATTTTATTGTTGAAAAGTTAAATAAAATATTTTAATAGTATGTAGGGAGTTTTATTTTGTTTTTTCAAGTTAAACTGCAGATGGTCTGTCATAATCACAGAGCAAAGATCTTTCTTCCGTGGTCATAATACATTTCTTTCTGCGATCGCTATTAAAACATACATAAACAGTCCCATTTATGTTTAGTGTATCCTTATAGTGTATAAAAGTATCCATAGACTATTACTCTATGATGATCCAGGTGGCTAAAGGTTACCAAGACGGACCGTCGCTCAATGAATCTTGGATTCAATTCCCAGCGAGGCTGAAATTTAAATGATTAATTTTTATGTGAATTGTTACTGAAAATTTTAGTGCGTGGCCAGGAGTGTTTAGTGTTATTTGACCTGAAAACCTTTTTTCGCAGGATCTCTACTGAGTAAATTTTCTAAAAATTCACAGATGGCGTGTCATTCGAATCTTACAAACTATTATAAAGCATTACTGTAAAACAAAAGATAGCTACAAGTCAATAACAAAGCAGACAGATCAATCTAGAAACATAAAACGCGATCGTGTGAGATGGCCTAGCATTGGTCCAGTAATTAAGTTCCAGATAACTATAACGTCAATTAAGTTCATCACCGTGCGCTATGGTTGGTGGTCACGGTTATCGCGATGGTGGTACCGTTGGTGTATCTACCGTTGAACAATGCAGCTCTATTATGAACCGTGTTCAACGAGTTTTTAACTGATCTAATATCAAATAGATTTATAGATAGATCATAATATTGATTGCTGTTTGACACTTGCTAGTATTCGTCAAAGAATTTAGTATAACGAAATACATGAGCGGCTTCGTTTAGCAAGTGGTTTAATTATTTGTTAGTTACATAATAAAAATGTTGAAATTGACACAGGCAATTTTGGAAGTACATACCTATAGGACCTCTCAATTACTTTGCTGAACAATAGACAATGAAATCCTTTATAGGATATGTTCCCAGTTGCCCCTGCGGGGATAGCCACCGGTGAATAAAATGTAATAAACTGAGTAAAATGTTTTCACAGGTTTCGTAACCTAGCTATTTATTTGTTTACGTAATGACCGAATCGTGACTTTTGGAGTGAAACGAGGGCGGGTTACTAGTGTAAAATGTTAGCTTTTTTAGTTTAGTTTAATCTTTCCGCTTCAACTGTGTCTTCTCTTGTGAAGCGAAAGTCGATTTCGTGAAGGAAGGTGTGGTTACCGCTTACCACAGGTACCTATTGTTAGTTTCATTTTGGTTCTTCAGTGATTGCTACATTTGGTCTAGTTTTTTGTTTGTGCAACTATTAATAAAAACTCCTCCCAAAGCTGTGAAAGTATGTACTTAGTAAATTAATTGCTAACGTGTAAACCAACCAAACTTCTAAATCCACTTATTACAATTTTACTGTTTTGTTTGATTGAAGATTTACCTACAAAAAATCTCGCGATGATGTCCTAATCCTAAACAACAATCTTTAATTTTTACTACAGAAACACGCTGGCACTCAAAAACCAAAACTCCGCGACCGTCACAGATTAAAAAAACATAAAACTGTGGAATAGAATTCAAATCAAACCGCCGTTTGAGCGGCGGCGCTGGGGTCGACGCCCGCCATTTTCCGTGTCGCTACGCGTCTAATAGCGCCATTACCACGTCCGTGAAATCGTGATGGCGACCGCTGCCCACAAAACGTAATGCTCCATTTTTCTATTTTCCCCGACGCCTCGCTCGGTGATTCTCAAGCTCATCGATTCAGAAAGACATCATTCATGGCACAAAACACCGCAACGGGCTGATCTATTGTTGCTGGTTCAATAACTTCCTTTCCTTCGCTTTTTATTCTTGGACGTTAATGTCGTAGGTCCCTCTGTTAGCTCATTATTTTGTGCTCTACATAAATTGTTATAGATAGATTAATTTATTCTTATATCTGTAGGAATAGACACTTACTAAAATCTATGCATTTAGGTAGGTCTAGGTACATTATTCTGTGATCATCACCTTGGTCAAGTTAACTAGAAGTTTTTTTGTTAAAGACGCAACAATGAAAAGGAGATCTCTAGAGCGTAGGTACTTACCTAATAAAACGGTAGGTACTACAACAAACGATTTACCGCTCAAAAACAGCCTTTCCAATGATTTACAAGTAAAACAAAGTCCTGATTGAATTGTAAGGACCACATACGGCCTCATATCGTTAGCATTTAGATAAGATTATAAACCGTAAACAAGGAGAGCTTGCAGAATTTATTAAGCCAATAAATTAAACAGTATGGTGCCAAGATTCGCTAAGATAGTGAGTAAGAGCTACAAAATAGTACATAACAAGAAAGCAAGACAAGCTACGCGGTTCGCTGCCCGCTACGGCGCATAGCCAGCCTTCTAATGAAAAGATTGACGATAAATTCTAATTGCACCTAACTTGCTGACTAATTACCAGACGGCATACATTCTGTGTACTGTAAGATGTTATTATTCACGTTTCGTCTTGTCGGAGCACCGTAACTCATCGGTTCTGCACAATTTCATCGAGTAGCTGTAGTTACTTCGACGAAATGTAAATGGTGTTTCAGCAAAACTCTACAAACGCTTATGTTATTACCATATAATATCGTTATAGTATCGTATCCTATAGTTCCTATAATTACAATGTTTATTTCACCACAGGCATATCACCGACGCGTTTTACACAACTGACGCAGTGAACAAGCCTGTTATTACCAAAGTCAATTGCGTTCTTATTTGCAATAAAAATTAACAGCGTAAATGAATCGGGATTTAGTGCTAACTGTACAACATGTCAATTGCCTTTGGTCTAATCACGATGAGTTTCATCGCCACTTATTCTGTTAGACACTATTTTATTACGGGTGATAGTTTTCTGGTTTTAATAGCACTAATAGTAGTTTATGTTGGACACCTGGCTACTGTAGAGATCATAATATTATAAAGAAGACGCCGGCCAATAGTAGGCATCATTCATCATTTATACCTTTACCTACTGGAAACGGTTGTTGGTTGAACCCAATACTTAATTTAGTGTGTCTACTATTGTACGAGTATATAGATATCGTCTCTTACCTACTAGTACTACAGTTGTTGTCAGGATCTAATTAGCTCTAAGTTGATAAATGTAACTTAGTAGTCTTCTGCTTTAAGGCCGGCGATGAATTGGTGACTTCTCTGCTAACTCTGTGCTTTTCTTTCTTCGTAATTTGAAGGCATACTGGTACATCAATCATTACTGATGATTATTGCATGTTTCATCTTCAGATGCCATCACAAACAAATGTCTAGGAGTATGTAATGTCGTCCGACGTCCACAACGGAAGTTAGAGATACAATCTCCTTCTCAAGCGTCTTCATAATAAGTAACTAAACAATGCATTGTGACCGAAATAATGTACCTATTTACTGCAACAAATATGAAGATTGATCTAAAAAACATTTCAATACTCTAAACATTGTAACTGCACCATTCACATTCAAAATGGTATCTAAGTAACTGTTGAACACGGTGACTTACTAATCTTCATCACGGCCGGCGGCGGCTTACCCAACCGCTATTATTCACAAGTCAAGTCATAATTATTATTAAATTACCTCCCATAGAGGCGCACTTTATTTAGTGAGGGAGCATTAAACCTGGTAATTTTATTATGATGTCATTGGCGGTCACTCGCGTAATAATTTCGACGGTACGCCTCGTGTGACCACTAATCTTAACCAATCATATTTCATGAACTCGTACGATTTATCTTTCATAAGTCAAAATCAAGATCAACTCCCTGTGTGCTCTTCTACAGTTTTCAGTAAACAAAGTACTCTGTGTCTAAAGTATGGATAAGTCATAGGCGTCATTTAAAACTTTCAAAATGGTGTCGTCCGGGCTCGTCCGCCATCTTGTTTATCTAAAACAAAAACTACCTTTTAATTCCTTTAAATACAGGTAATCCACTGCTAAGATACTTTACGTGTCTCTATGATATGAAGTATTTAATTTTGCAATTTCCTTGGGCAATAAAATTTCTACTTTCTCATACATAGGTATTAATTTATTTTCTGAATATCGGATATCTAGACTGAGTACACTAAAAACTTAGAACATTTATAAAATGACACGTCTCGGACGAAGTATGAAGTTGTAACTGAATCCGATTATTATGTGAGACACTTTATTGCCACACAGAGAATTTTTCAGATGCCTATTATTGAAGGCGTTACTATTTATTTAAAATGGTTGGATTATAATCGTATTTTCAAATAAGTAGTAATACTGTAATTCTTTTTGTCGTTTTTGTACCGTTCCTTTCCTATTATTTAATTACTTTTTCATTCGTTTTAAAAAAAAATCTCGTAAACTGCAACCGTCCAATAAAATCGTTATGTTCTCTATAATTTAGGAGTTAATATCTTCTTTACGATATATTACGAGTATATTATTCACTTAATTCGCTATAACCAGCTCAGGAATGTTTCAATGAGTATTATCTTGCTAAAATTGAATTAAATTAACGTTTGGCAAATGAAACTATTGCAGATCTTGAATCGTAAACCGGCGGACTCTGATGAGTATTTTACTTTATTGCAATGGATTACTGTAATATTGACTAATTCCTGGGTGATTATTTACATACATTAAAGCTGATGAGAAAATACATGACAATGGATGAAACCGTCGGGTACTTGAAAGACGATGATTTTAGAGTAATTATATTATTAAAGAATTTCAGGGATCAGTA
>LGAG01000321.1:446156-458389 GCA_001278395.1 Lerema accius | reverse complement strand
GTTAAAAGTGAATAACGTCGTAATCTTCTACGACGAAGCACAATATAGAGAGGAAACATGCGTATTGGAATGGAATGTAATCGAGGTAACAACAAACGATCATGTTATGATCTTTATAAAACTTAAAACTATTTTGAGTAGGTACCTACTACTGCTATCATGCTTCAGAGTATCCCTTTTAGATGTATCTCTACTTTGTTTGCTAATGTGTCCAAAACAGCCTTCCTTGCTCACTGTGTATCGAGTATCGGTGTATCCTGTTCAATAATATGGCAATATTGGCAATATCCATAGGTCTCGTTTTTAGATAAACCAACAACCTATTTGAATATCGCTCCTGGTGATCATACTTATCACTTTATGATTCATCTCGTTTGCCGGCTACTAACACAAAACTATTCTATTAAGTTATATCAAAACAATGGTTATATTATCTATATAATTTATGAACAACCATCCGCCTTTCTAATTTATATAGTTAGAGCAGCTATATAAACGGAAAAGCGGTCATTATTATCAGACAAACGTTGTTTTACAGACATAATTGACTCCAATTATTCGTAGTTTTACGTTTTTATTGTGGTTTAAAGTGGATAACTTAATTCCTTTATCCCGTGCAGTTCGGAGTACTGTAATCAAGTAATGCTATCCGTAATGCTGGAGTAATGCCTTGTTGAAGAATGTGTTGATAGCCTTTTATAACTGGGGACAGTTAATATGAAGCATGACGTGAGATTTTCAAACGTAATACTCGATTTGATAAAGAACGGGACATACGTGCCTACTATGTTACATTCGTTACTACTGTATATGCCTCTGTTTCGAAAACAGTTTTTTTAATGTTTAAGTGAGAAGTAAAAATATGTTTTAATCCCTTCTTTATCTCATGGTTAATGTTAGGGTAAATGCTTTCAGGGCGATTTTGAAGCATTATTTTATTTATTTGTAGACAGTTGCAGTTAAATTTTGAAGGCGTAGGTTCGAATCCTTCTACCGAAATAATAAAACTTACAATAAGATAGATATAGTTAGGTGCTTCAATACGTTTGCTTTTTCAGTTCTTTGCGATAATCGAATCTCTTTTTGAATATTCAAATGAATAGTAACAATTAAATTAATCCCAACTTAATTAAATATTGTTGATAAACACATATTACAGCGCGCTATTTAGTTTATTCTATTTATGAATATCACCAACTGTTAGCGTGAAATCCCGGCTACAAGTAATTATTTATCAATAAATATAAATATCATTCAACTTAACGTTTATACAGCTAAAACTGGACATCGACACGCGACGGCTTTAACGAGTAAATTATGAAACGGTAACGCTATGATTTTATTTCGACTACGTTCAAGCTTTCATCTTTGCTAACTAGATAATAATGAGGCGTTAAGATGAATTCAATTCAGACATATTTGTTACGATCTTAAAGTGATTTTGTGTGTCAATATAAAATAGTGTTATAAGCGGTAACTATACTGAAATTATGTGCAATTATGATCTAAGGTTACTTATTTATTTATCTGTTGTAGAATTTGTATCATCATCATTATCATTATCATACGAGTAATCCCTAACTGTCCCACTGCTGGGCTCGGGTCTACTCTCACAATGTGAAGACTATAGGGAAGAATTGGCATAAGGGATTGGAAAGTTCACTTGTTTATATGGACATTTGCTTAGATTATGTCAGTGCCAATTTTTTTTTATTTTAAGTTATTCAAGTTATATTTCTTGAAAGTTTTCTTTCTGTTAGTCCATTCGGCGGATCGTTAGAAAACTTTTATAGTTAGTCGGCTTCGGGAATGCCGTAGTTTCTTTTGTCGTATTGTGTTGGTAATTCAAGAAATTAGTGCAATAAAATGGTCTTATTGGCGGAATTATCAACACAAAGGAAATAAAGTAGTACAATATACATTATGGAAAAAGTATCTACTGGATGGCATTAACAGTTAAATACGCAATAAAATTGCATTTTGCTTTGATTTTCTGCAATAGAAATTACTGATATAATAAAACAATTAACCCAGATCTATTACTCAATTACCGGCCTTAATTAATATACGTATCTATATTTGAATTTGCCAATAACTTTAGATGCTATACAAGTAATAATATAATACATAAAATTATGATTATTCAACTACAGGGATCAATTTCTCTTTAGTATCAAAAGAGCGAGAGAGAATGGCTTATTAAAAAATCACATTAGGAATTGCATAATTTATTTTTTGTTAATGATTACAATTTTGTATATTTAGGTAGGTTTGTTGGAAATTCGTAGATAGTATATTTATTTTCTTAAATTTTTATAGAACTCAAGTAATATTGGGCAATATAGTAATCTATGAGTGTTATAGTCAGTAAGTAGAGTACCTACTCTACCTACTTACCTTCCTAAGTATGCAGTGAGCATACTTCTTTTTTGTGGTATGTAAATAGCAACTTAGCTTGCAGTGCCACCGTCCCTTCTGCCCATGGACATTGTGACAAATCTTGAGTAGTACTATAGGGGAGAATCTCATTACCCTGTCCTGTTAATGACAGGGTAATGAGAATATTAGTTTTTGTTAATTAGTTAGTGAAGGGATCACAAAAGTTATTACTATCAGTGCAGGTTAGCTTAGATGCTTATAAATCCTTGGGAAACAGACCAGCTCTGGCAAGTGCTACTCGTAAGCACTAGCTGTCGGAAATCCCATGTTATTGATAAAGTAAATTCTAATTCGGTCGCAGATCCACGCAATATTCAAGCGTTTCTCACGAAATGAGATTTGTGATTGGCTCACGTGCTTCTAAGAGGAATACTTAGCCACTGTAATTCACTTTCCGTTCAACGAAAGTCGGTGGGAAAATCTATAGCAAGAGCGGTTAATGGTGCATATCGATTGGAACAACATATTATCACCAACTAGGGGACTTCCACATGCGTGAAAGTGGTTCCACAAAAGTACAAGATTCATCCAAAAGGAAACTATTTCAAGGATATTCTTTTGTCCAATATCAGGCTTTACTTACGTGCAAAATTTTGTTTGAATTGTTTTAACCGTTGATTATTAAGTCAAAATAGTTTAGTCGCGTTATGGTTTAATTAAAATCGCACAGTGGGTAATCTATTGTTTGTACCTATTTATAAAAATTGCGTTGATAGTTTGGTTTTGTTTATTGGAAATACTCGTATAATATCTCAATGGTCAAGAGGTACTAGAGGTAGAGGTATCAAGAGGTACGTATTCATATAATCAACTTTTTTGTATAGATAATAATCAACAGGTACTAATTACAAACAAGTCATTGAAATATCCATTCTATAATGTCATGGTTATCTTTCAAACCAATTATGGCTTCAGACATATCTATCATATTATGATAAGACTTAAAAACCAAGCTAAAAATAGCCTATCCTGATGGCTTATCCGCACGCGTGGATAATGGCGATCTTATTGGAGTTAACGGCTGAATGGGGCTCTATAACGACGTAAAGGAAATTCTCCATTAGATGAGGTGTGCAAGCAACTTGGTTAGCGCCTCCAAACACTGTTATTTGTAGAAAGAATCTCGTTTCATAAAATACAAGTGACGGATTCCAGCGGCGATTGGATCAGCAACTGTTGGTTACAGGGTTGCCTTTATGCAACGATATCGAATTTTGCAACGATTGCGATTTACAGACGAGCTAAAACAGTTTTTACCAATACAATTATTTATGTAGACTTATCAGAAAAATTGCAGTATATTTTAGGTCAAACAAGATACATTAGCTAGTTGACAAGTTTTGCATGGTTTCCTTTTTTGAAAAAAGAAAAAAATTAAGTTTATGCCTTCTATTTTTAATTCGAATATCATAATAGTTATTTTTTTCCTAAAAACTATAAGATAATATCAAAACATCTAGCCTATGATGTAAATTCTCTGTTCGATTTTATAGATACAAAAAAATCGATATCATATTAATTTAAACGAATAGTCTATCGAATAAGAAATGGTATTTGAATGACACTTAATGCAACCATATCTGAACATCAGTGAAGTGCTTTATAAATAGAATATTAGCTAACTTTCAAATTGAATCTAAGAGTCAATAATCTATCAATTATTATATTCTCAAAGTTCAACAACCAAACTCGTATATGCTGACTAATATAGCTGACTAAGCTACTATGAAATATCTGCTACTATTACCAATTGTAAGTGTTATTGTAACTGTAATAAAAATAACAATTGACAATAGTTTATACATGTTCCCTGTAATTTAATGTTACCCATATGCAATATGCTCCTCTTCGATTCATCTTAGCGTGATGTTATATAGCGTATAGCCTTCGTCGATCGACTATCTTACACTAAAATCGTTTTTTTTAATCGGTTCAGTAGTTCCTGAGATTAGCGCGGTCAAACAAACAAACTCCCCAGCTTTATATTATTAGTATGGGCTATTATGTTCTAAGTACAATGTGTTGTTAAGTCCCTAGTAAATGTGTTCCACGATATAGTTCGTGTTTCCTATACGTCTTTACAATAGTTATTTGCCGCCTCTTTCGTACGCTAAAGCAAAAAGATGCTAATTAGGGATTTATAGTATCATCAAGTACGTTTTTTAAATTTGTCTTATAATAAAAAAAAAAAAACATTTTATAAAGCAATTTTGTGAAAATTTAAGCATAGTGATGTTGAAGGGAAAACGTTTGATGGAACTAATTAGGACAAGTCTAAAAAAAGTGTAAGTTTATCTATTATAGGCAGCCCTATGAACAATAAACGCGTACCATCGCGCATCGACAAGAGTAAATGACATTCCAGTGAAGATGTTTTTTGGTTAGCATAAAGCGGAACGGATGGAGGCATTCCGTCTGAAGCGGACAGTTGACGTGGTAAAGAAAGTAATGAACTAGCGAAGAATCCCAATGACCGTCTCCGGTCTCTTCCGGTAATGTGCTTAGGAATTTTGATTTGGACGCGATGATCGATTAGAAACTGAATGTAGCATGCGTATACGATTTTCGTTTATTGAACCGCCAATTGATTTAATATACATTGAGATGTAAGACGGGGTTTAGTTCAGATTTTTTTTTTAGAGTAATCTATCTGGGTTAGGGATTTTTTGTTTTTGTTTTGTACAGCCACGAGCATAAATGTCGGAGACCCTTTGGCGGCAAAAATATGTGATGGTGATCAGATGGGGTCAGGGGGTCAGGGGTCTTTATATTTATGCTCGTGACTGTACTTAACGTGCCCTCTGAAGCACGGAAATGAGCAAAAAATTTTTAGGTACTTTTCGTTTACCCATCTAGTTACCGACCGCGCCCGCAGTTGCCTTTGTCGATCACTAAGGATTAACGCAAGCCGGTATATTATGTTTAATAACGAGTACTTCATTTTTAATTGAGGTAACAAAGAAACAGTAATATGTAAAACTGAAAACTGAGCTAACTTCATTTAATTGAGACAGTTATTAAGATTGTAAGTCTAAGTATTTCTTTTACTAAAAGTTTTTTTTCTGAGTTAGTATTTACGTTTAGATTTAGTAAAATTATGTAGTTTTGGAGGGTCGCATAATATTAAATTTTTGTACAAGTATTGCGTAATAAGTAAAATAATTATCTTTGAATATTTAACTTTATTTTTGTACTACATACATTGTATAATGTGTCTTCTATGTATACCTACTATTCAAGAATGAAATCACTATGAAAATTCTTGTTTGAAGCATCAACACAGAATTTTAATGTGATAACGATCGTCGCTTACAAACAAATGTGTGAATGAACATCCCATATACTGAATGAAATTCGAGAGGTAATGAATTAAAATGACTACCAAATGAAGCGATAACTACACTAAAACTAAACGAGGGCATAGTCGGAATATTTATTACGAATGGAATTTAATTATAAAAGAATTTTGATTTGTGTAATATTTTTTAGAACCATTTTAATTGTTCAGATAATTTACATTGAATGAATGAATCGTTTGATGTGAATGAACTGATGACGCTATTATGACTGTATAAAGCTTTTGAGGGTTAAGAATTATTTGACTGACAAAATATGACTTATTTGGCGTCAGTAAAACAAATAAGCATAGGCATAGAAATGAGACAAAGAAAATTAAGAATCCCTTTGCTCCTAGACAACTAGAGGTTTATTTAAGTGAAGCCTTTTTACATCTAACTTTACTCTACTTTAGATAATTAGATCTCTAAAAAGATAGAATTTCATTTACTCAAAGTGTTCCAGAAACAAAATGTCAACGAACGCGTGGCTCAGCGGGCTCAAGCCACTTTACGACTAAAAAAATCAAACCGTGGGAAAGTTGACATTCCATAGACAATAATTGTCTTTTCCTTTTTATATCGTCATAGATAAGTGTTATAGTGATAACACAAAACAATGTGTATTTAAGTGTCAAACTGTTAGTGTAGTTACGGCAGGTTTCTATAATTTATTTACTGTTAATCGTAGCTTACCTAGAAAGGATAATTAGGTTTAATCAAAGACCTGAAAGAGAATGTCTATCTCTGCTTATTGTTATCTTTGCTTATTGAAATGTAAGAAAAGTTACGTTTTCTTATGATGTAATACCAACAGTATGGATAAAAGGTTAACCGGTAGTTATTGTTTGGTAGTCTTCAGGGAGTGTTCAAGTATTACGTAACGCAATTTTACCCCCCCAGTAACGCGCTGTAACGTTTTTCTCTAACCACATCCTAAACGTTACGTAACACACAAATGACCATTTTTAGATACCTAAAAATGTCGCCATTTTGTTGTGTTACAAAAATTATATTCCTTAGTGTTACTAATAAAAAACAATATTACGTAACGCGTTGTTCGACCCCCCACTTATGTAACGCATCATAACATTTTACAGGACCCCCAGAAATTTCGTTACGTAATACTTGAACGGCCCCACGTTGAGTTTTGTCCCCAAATATTTTGTAGTCAGATCTGACCGTGGGAAGACTGTCGTCTTTCGGAGCAATTAGTGCCACAACCAGTTCATTTTATTTTATTGTTGACACGGACCTCGGGTAAATGACGTATTTTGACCTCTCTAACGTTAACCCTCCCATTCCTATGTAATGACTGTGTTTAGAAAGGTAATTATATAGTAATTAGCTGAAATAACGACAGCTAATATGTAATTTGAAGCCTTCGTTAGCAATGATTTTTTTGCTGAAATACATATTTAGAACAATTTTATATAACCGTCAATGATGTTATTTTTAGATAGGAAAAGTACTTGTTTATGGTAATTTCAAATTTTCAATTTATCTTGTAGAAAGTGAAGTACCCACAAAGGATTTGAAACTACTTTATTTATATCAACAATACCTTTAAATATAAATCTTATTGCAAACCATCTATGAAATAAAAACTATTTTGTTTTTTTTTTTATTTACTTTTGCAAATGTTGAAACTATGTCGTTACTCGGACGAAAACCATCTGATTGATGCCATGTTACATTCGCTTGAGAAGGAAGGTTTTAATGGCAATAATCAATTTGGACATTTTATTTTTATAGGTTCTAAATCAGGATCAACTTAACTCCACATTTCATCGATCTTTTCAAGTGCGTTGACCGCTCGATTTTTATCTTATTCGGCACATTTGTCGGTTAAAAGGTTTCGGCACGGATTCGAAATTTAATCCATTTCAAAATTCGAAACGCTATTTTGTAACCCGTTGCGTTCTTCTTGTGAGCTCTTTGTTTCATGTCAATTAACAAAACATTTCATACTTGTCTATGGCAGTAGTGTTCGAAGTTTGAAATTTGAATTTAATTATTTCTTAATCGACTTCTAAAAAGTAGGAGGTTCTATATTCGATTATATTTTTTAGCCTAACATCGAATCGCCTTGGCTGACTGACTTTTAATATATTTTGCAATTCAATTTTTTCACCTAGAATCGACCGGTTATCTGCGTGTAATTTGTTGTAACTGCGAAATGGATGAAAATACAAAATGGCGGCGGTTGTGATGTAACTAATAAAAAATATTTACTGGATAAAATAATGTCAAATCAATCTTCAACAAAGATAGGTATGGTAATTTTAAGTCATTTATTTATGTTCTTTCGTATATAGTGACGAATTTGGAAGATGTGAAACTTCGGAAATTTCAAAACTTACTCATATAAGAAACAACTACCTATAAACACACCAGAAACGATTAAAACTAGTTTTTGTGATATTTTATATTTCTTACCTTTCCTGATATAATTTCATCTTCTTTGCATAGCATACTATGTATTAGTAAAACTCGCCTGAAAATTATCTTTGTACTTTTACGGATTGCCTTAATTAGTCAGTCTTTTTCTTATTGTTTCAGTTGTGATTGTAACTATACACATATGTAGGTACATGGTGCAATGCTTTAGTCATTAGACATGGATGGTTAGTGTTTTAATAAAAAATAGGTATTAACGTACCTAATGGTCTGTACATCTTAATAGCTGAAAGAAGTTTCTACTGCATGGCTTACAATGGTACAGTTTAACTCATTACTGTTCTACACTACCAGTTTCACCTTACATCAAATTTCAGTTATGTTGTTCTACGAGTAA
The DNA here is from genome assembly GCA_001278395.1 of Lerema accius. Taxonomy (NCBI): domain Eukaryota; kingdom Metazoa; phylum Arthropoda; class Insecta; order Lepidoptera; family Hesperiidae; genus Lerema; species Lerema accius. Next base: position 449,818 of record LGAG01000321.1, on the reverse strand, counting down.
AACAAATTTTCTTTACCGGTTTTGTTATTTTTAAATAAATCATAAGAATTCACTACTTAAGTCGTTGCATTCTCGTCAAATCGGAGGTCAACGCCCGCTTCCTACAGCCTTCAAATTACTTAGAAATAAGGCATTCTTGTTTCAAATTCACGAGTACCTCGGTAATGAGTTGCCTCACCATAAAAATAATTTAGAATAGGTACGTCGGTTATGACCATTCGGTATATTGCACCCGGTTTTATGAGGACGTCTGTAAGAATTTAATAAAATTATACCTCATGCTTGTTTAGATAGCATACTTTTATTTTTAATTTTATTTAGTTTTCTTTGAACATATTGTGGTTTGCGATGATCTCTATTCATTCTTAAGTTCAAACTAACCTCCCTTACTCTACTTAAACATTGACTAATACTTGAGGTGATTCTGCCTGTTATTTCACCCTTCCTCAAAACATCTTATCATTTTTGGTTGCCAATGTAGGACAAGCTTTAGAATAACCATTCCGCGTGTAGGAGTAACCTTTGGGTTGTCATTTGATCTCACAAATGCTACGAGTATGTACATAATGAAGTTTGAGGATGTCTCATTGTGATCTTTGTTACTGTCTTGCTAAATATGGAATGCACTTATGTAGTAGGTACTTTCAGTCATCATCGTAACCCATAACTGGCCCACTGCTGGGCTCGGGTCTCCTCTCACTCTCACAGTGTGAGGTACAGGCCATAGTCCACTACGCTGATCTATTGCGGATTGGCTGACTTTACACACATTGAGAACTTTATGGAGAACTTTGAAGTTTCCTTATGATGTTTTCCTTCACCGTATCAAGTGATAATAAATATTTTTGTATTCCACATGTCCATGGGTAATAGTGATCACTTACAATGCAGTTTTTTTGCTTTCCTCCGTCAGCTCCTCAGCTTAAAACCCATGAATCTCAACCACGTAAGCAGCCATTGCCCAGTACCTAAATATATTGCTTTAACGAAACGAAGATGTCGATTGCATCACATCCAAAGTTCGTTCACTCACAATGCATGCAGTATTGCAGAAAATTAACAATAAGGTTGACTCAGCAGAATGTCTGTTACACCACGCGTGTGTCATGTATCGCAAATTCGTGACACAGTTATTACGTTATTAAAAACATATCAAGATCCCACGCAATTTTTTATAATCATTACTTTGAGCTGGCAATTTAGTGTATGTAAAAAACTAAAATTGCAATATTTTTCACAATATATCTGCACAATTTGAACATGAATATTAATATACGTGTAAATAAATGCTTTATAGATTAAATAGCTGACGTTAGGTTAGGTGACTGATACGTCTATCATAGAATGTATGTATGTATCCTGTTCAAGGGTCTAGAGTCTCTAGAGGAAGGGAGAGAACAAGGTACAACGTGTTCAGCCACTAAATAATCCCACTTTACACCTAACATACAATATCATAAGCAACTATCGAAGACATACAAAGAAAGAACACATATACTTAGATCAAGAACAAATATTACAACTCATAATTCATATTTCAGAATTTTGAAAATCTTCGGAAATTTGGAAGTCAAACCCAAAACTATGAATGGCAGGTCGACATAATGAGAACGGTTATGGGCCGTAATGATTATGTAAATTTTCCATTATTTACTTCATAATTGTTTATCTCTAAACCAATCTAGTTTAAAAAAAAACACATCTTTACCAGAACCGTTTGATTTCACGCAAAAAATTCTATAAATTTCAAATATATTACGGATAATACGATGGTTTTTGCTATTATCAAAACGAACATCGTAAAGGTTTCCGTTAGATACCGATATAATTTGGTGTTACATCACTATTTGTCCGTATCCGAAGTAAGTATAATAGCAGATTCTGAAAGCATGGATAATCAGGGTTTTGTCAAAATGGTTTTCGGTAAAAACTAAGCAGTTTATGATGAAGTGTCAAATGTTCAGAGTGAATATAAAATTGATTCAAAATTGTGGTTTCCATGTTGTTACTATGGACGTGAAATTCATAATAACTTATTACTCGACTGAACCAAAAAAAGGGTAGATAGGTACCTAATGTTTTTATGTATGTATGTAATGTATGTCCATTTCTTCGGCACGATTCTAAATAGTTTGAAGATTTTAACGTCTCCATTATGGAAGTGACATAGGCTATACAATTTTAAAAACGGCGTCTACCTTCAAAAATAACATTTTAGTACTTAGTCTAGTTTATTGTTTTTATTCATTGCTACTTATTAATCTTGTAGGTTTAAAGAAATAATAAACTGTACCTTAAGTGCCTACTTACGTGATAAACAAAGCATGATTTTAAATTGCAACATGTAAAACTCGGAGCTTATTATTTAAGAAAACAAGCAACTATATTGCCAAAGTATCTTCCTGTAACCAGCTAACAAACATTCGTTAAAGCCAGTACTGACTGTAAGACTATTTAACAGAATTTATTTGAATTTCGAATAAAAAAAATCAAAATTATCGGTAACACTCAATTATGTTATGATTTTTATTTATTTATTTATTTATTTATTTATTTATGTACACAACAGAAATACGATATGACAACAAATATGTAACAATGTACAAAGGCTCAGCTTATTTCTACATAGAAATTTCTACCAGCAGGCCTGCAAATGGAGAAATAATTAAGAGTGGTAGGTTCGGTGTACACACACTTAACAAAACATAATAAATACTTAAATAATGACAACAGTATATTAACTTACATAGACAATTCACAACATATATAGATACCAAATGACTATAAATAATAACGCAAAAATACTGACAAAATAATAATACACAATACATACTACACATACTAATTAAGTTGATAAAGATGAATAATGTTCTCTGACTCTTTTCTTAAAAACTGAAATGGTTTTAGAGTGCCGAATGTTAGGTGGAAGCGAATTCCATAACCTAACTGCATGGACGGTGAAAGATCTCGAATAGGCATGACTTTTATGGGAAGGTAAATTGAGCAGTGACTTCCGATGCGTGCGGCAAGGAGCAATGGATGGACGAGCAAAATGGAAACGTTCGCGAAGGTAGGAAGGGGCTGATGGGCAACGGAGGATATTAAATAATAAGCATAAGATCCTAGTGTATCGGCGAAAACGGACTGGGAGCCACTTGAGACTTTTGCGAAGATGAGAGACATGGTCAAATTTGCCAATACCGAAGATAAACCTGATGCATAGGTTTTGCAGACGCTCAAGTTTGTTAAGGAGCTCCTCGGTAGCATCCAAATAGCAGGCATCAGCATAGTCTAAAAGTGGTCGGATGAGGGTTTGAGACAGACAGATTTTAGTTTTCAGAGGCAGAAATCCTTGGAGACATTTTAGCGAGTGAAAGGTGTGATGAACCCTGCGACTAACGTTATTGACGTGAGGAATCCAAGAGAGATTTATTCGTTTTCATTGTTATGACGTTATTTTTTGACCGACTTAGAAAAAGCAGTCGAAAAGGAGACTTTAAACCTATTAGTAAATAGCACATGTAAACAATAGGCAGTATTGTATAACTTATATTAAATCTTTATTATGAAGTTGGGTTTTTTTAAGGTAGTTATTTTATGTGGGTATGTGCTCTATTTAAAAGGCGCACTTTACCTTACTAATATTTTAACTGTCGAGCGGA
>LGAG01000321.1:418350-444841 GCA_001278395.1 Lerema accius | reverse complement strand
TGTATGTCCATTTCTTCGGCACAATTCTAAATAGTTTGAAGATTTTAACATCTCCATTATGGGAGTGACAGAGTTAGGCTATACAATTTTAAAAACGGCGTCTACATCCAAAAATATCATTTTAGTAGTCTAGTTTATTGTTTCTTTTAATTACTACTTGTTAATCTTGTAGGATTAAAGAAATAATAACCTGTACTTTAAGTGCCTACTTACGTGATAAACAAAGCATGATTTTAAATTGCAACATGTAAAACTCGGAGCTTATTATTTAAGAAAACAAGCAACTATATTGCCAAAGTATCTTCCTTGTAACCAGCTAACAAACATTCGGGAAGGCCAGTACTGACTGTAAGACTATTTAACTGAATTAATTTGAATTTCGAATATAAAAAAAAAACGATAGGTAACATTCAATCTTGTTATGATTGATTCATTTTCACTGTTATGACGTTATTTTCTAAGCGACTTCGGAAAGGGATTCGAAAAAGAGACTTTAAACCTATTAGTAAATAGCACATGTAAACAATAGGCAGTATTGTATATAACTTATATTAAATCTTTATTATTTTTTACTTTTTAGTTTTGAAGTTGTTTTTTTTAACGTAGTTATTTTATGTAGGTATGTGCTCTGTCTAAAAGGCGCACTTTACTTTGCAAGTATTTCAACTGTCGAGCAGAGGGCTCTGGATTTAAAGTGACAAATGTCAAACTTCACAGACACCTTTAAAAAAGCCCTACAACAAAGTCGCAGTGTGTAAAATCATCCTTAGACCATTAGCCATTGCAGACGTCACGTAAATCAGCCATGCGCTGAGCGCTCCACTTGCCGTCGAAATTGCTGCTCTGCTATTTAACCGAGAGCATCCATGTTTGCACACACATATTTTGAGCTTGCACACACATATCTTGTTCTTACACACACATATCTTGCTCTTCTCGCCATTTAGTTCGCAAAGAATTTCTAAGTTCTCGCTTTTATTGAGAATTATGCAGGCTATGGTGTTCAGAGTAACAATGTACGGTTGGGTTTTTGACTCATTAACGGGTGCTGGCATCTTTTCATCTTGATGGCTTTTCTAGTTATTTTACTATGGTTCTTTTGGGGATAAATTCTCTGCAACCCCCCTGTTGTTATAAATAAGTTTAGATTATGTTTTCTGCCTATGAATGCCTCACGAAATTAACAGAGGATGTCAAAAAAATCTCCTAGAAACAAAATACCTCTACGTCAATCATACGGTCAATTTAATGTTAATGCTCGTCTAGTTTGATGCGATGGTTGATATAAGACTACCATAGAGCACTGGCTACATTATTTACGTAATTAAATACGTTCAACACCGTGAAGAGGTCGTTCACCCGCACGAGAAATTACCACTAATTTTGACGACTCGACGCGTGCGTTCAATCCATTTTTATTTATGCTTAAAATTATAATTGTAAACTTTAATCTCGCAGATAAAATCGCAGTTGATTCCGTGGTATAATTATACGTTCCTAATAAGTTGTGTTTGGGTAAGTTATCTGAAGATTTTTTTTATATTAAATTACGTTTGTTAAAGGGCTAGTCACACTATTTATACGAGTACGTTATGAAATGATTTATCAAATCCTTAATTAAGATGAGTAACTACTTATTTATATTTAAAAGACGTATAGAACTAACTAATGTTAAAAAAACATTCTCTAAAAACATAATTATACATACGTAGAAGGACAATTCTTTTTAATAAATATTCCTCTACATCTCTTCACAATATTGAATCCTTATATTGTAATAATGGCTAGCTATAGTATTTATCAAAATTTAATCGTATTTGTTATTCAAGACAAAACAAATTAAACATTAATATATGCGTATTCCGCAAATTTTACTGCAATTTTGAGAGAGTGCAATTAGAACATTGAGTTCTGTTCATCCTAACAAAGATTAACTATAAACTTTTATCGCTACGAATACATTAAAAAAATATTTATTCGAAAACTTTAAAAGGTCAGTACAATTTTCACCATACGCATAATTATGTACTTTAAACTGAGCTTTATTTTGCGTATCATGTTTATTTACTCTTGTGGCATTAACTGCTTTGCCTAGCGCCAATTTGTATAACACTGACTGTATGACACTTAATACGCGTGATTGTTACCTAAGTATGATGAGTAACGATAAATACTGATCCAGTTATAATCTGATCCAGTTATAATGTCCTATTACAGTATGAATAGACAGAAAAATGGGCAAATAACGTTTATGAATATTTTAATTTGGGGTTTAAAGGTTGCTAAAAATTGCGCACGTGTTGAGGTAATGTTGAATAATTTTAAGCAAAATTTTATTTTATAAAAAAAACAAAAGAAAGTTTGTTGCTTTTAGTTTGCTCGCTGATAGTAAGACAAGGTCCCTTGAGCAGCGATATAATCTTTTTTCTACATTTTGTTATTTTTCAAACGAAAGCCAACGGGAATTTAATTAGGCAAGCACGTTGGTGGCTTGATTTGAATATTAATATGATGATGTGTTACTTTTTAATTTATGTTTTTGTTTATTAGTGATACCTAAACAATCTTTACAATAAAATATTTTAACAAAATGGAAGTTACTAGAACAATTTGTCTGACGACAGTTTTAGGTAGACAGTGTAAATTTTTTTTTTACAAAGCCTTACAAATGTCGTACTGTATTACGTGTCGAGTCGTTAATCTGTCGCACATGTGAAAAGATCCTTACACGTACTCAAATCATACAAAGCGGTAATAAATTTCTAACAAGTCTTAACACATCCACAATTTTACCATCATCAGATTTCATTATCAATTAAAATCTTTGCTAAACTGCCTTCATTAAGTCATAATTACTGTTGTTTACTGTTATTTTATTCATAGTTAAACCTGATTCTATCATCTCTATCTCGCGTGAGATTAAATCTTGTAAAACACGAGCAATTCGTCATTCATTCTATGTTTAATGGAATCCTTATGGTAGGTACAGCAAAGGTATAGGAGTACAGGCTATAAATCGCACAGTATGCCAACAGCACTTTGCACAATACTGAATGTTTATGTCCCCTATAAACTACTTAAAGCAGTAGAAGTTAAATAGATCTCGCCTCTCGTATGAATGGTCGGAACATCTGTGTTGGCAGCTGGCTGCGCACGCGCCGGTCTCTACCGAGTAGTATAGAGCTATGCTATTCATTAAAAATTAATGTAGAAATTTTATTATTCAATATTTTAGCTGTTAAGGTTGTCAATTGAATCAGTATACACAAATTAAATATGTATTTGGATTGTGTTAGAAATTATTAGGAATAAGAGGGATTATATTGTAGAGAAATTTATTATAAACAAATCAGACAAGAGAAAGTAACAAAAAACAAAACAACTGATTGCAAAATTTTTTTTGGGACTTGAGGGGTATTCTAATTAAAAAAATATATACCCTATGTCTCTCTTACAATGAACACAAATCCAATGACCAATTCAAATCCTTCAAGCTGAGGTGGAGCTGATACCAAAAAATGGACATACCTACATACATACATACTCTCACAACACATAACCGTCTTAAGCAGTCTGGTAAAAACTATATAATATACCTACAGTTCCCTATTGCATATTCTCTCGAAAGATATAACCGTCATAAATGTGCTCTGATAAAAACTATACTATATATTATACAGTTCTATTAAATATTTCTCACCCGTTAAAAAAGGTGGTGGGACATACCGGGTGTTACCGGGCATAGACATCCAGGCGAGTGTCCATGCCAATGGTGCAGGATGAGACATCTGCGCAGGCAGCTGTTGCGCACGCGCCGATCGAGCCGTCCCCGCCGTGCGCGGCGCAAGATTGTTTCTTAATAGATTTTTTTTATTACAATTATGTATGTTTTATGCAAATTATGTCTTACTACAGTGTATTTGATACTGTTTTAGCGAAATACTTAAGTTACACTGCTGTTTGAGTATGTAAAAAATTATAAGGTTTGGGTGTTGGTTAGGCCTACTAGTGACTCGCTCACGCTTCGCTTCGGTAAACCTGTGTTTCATTACGGTTACGGCTTATACATTGATAGTCATGAATAATATTTCTGTCGTTATAAAAGAATAATTCGTTTGATGAGAAAATGTGTCGAGAGTTTTTTTATTTCTTATTGTAATATAACATTAAGTATGAAAATTTTTTTTTCGTCTACAACCGGAGTTTTCGTATGGTTATCTTATAGCAAGTGGCAGATGCATGGTGCGTGCAAAGGACGGTCGGCGACCTTTCTTGGGGGTTCGTTTTAACCCCTTGCAGGTGCTTATATTACGTTGAAATTCAATAAATACATTGCCCTTTTGTATGACACTAAACTCTGGTCTAAAAGGTGCTGTTCTTTTGTTTTACTTACTATACAAGTTAAATAATATTTTTTATTTTTATTTCAGACATTGAAACATAAAGTGCCGTGGTAATTGTTTCAGATATCATGTAATGTGTCAGTAATGTAAGCCTTAATGTCTTAAAAATGTAGGGTGACGAGATTGCAGTATCCAGGAATATTTTTTTTTTATATCACTATAGGCCTCCTAGTCTTAACGTAATTTAAAGAATACAAGGATGAATACAACCATTACCTCTTTTAAAATACTAATTATACCAAATATGTTGTTAGCCATGAGTACCTACACCAAGAGTGATTGTTAGTGAAAAATGTATGAAATGTGACATTATTTCTATGTGCAATGTTTTCCGCGATAAAGTATTCGTGACACATACATTGGCGCCTATGATTCAGTTCGCTATTTCGATTTATGTTGACTATAGATAAGAGAGATACAGAGGTGTATATCCTAGAAGTCGCATAATACTCAGGATTTATATTATCTATCTACTTAAGCCTACTACTTACATACAACAGCAGTTATTATCTAATGTGTCCTAGGTTCAATTCTTGTTGATGCTGAATTTTGAATGATTTTAAAGATTGATGGCAAGATACGTACTTACATTAAACTAAACCATAATAAGTGGCGGCCTAAATATTTTTTCAAATATTTTTGATATTTTTTTATTTTAGTTCTTTCTTAATGTTCTAAGTATGGCAGTTTTTAGGTGATATCAGCAGGTATCTCATAGGGATTTGTACATTATGCATTAGAATGAAACTTAGTGCTTTAAAGGAACCTTGTCCTGCATTATAATATCTACCAGCGAATAGATTCCCTAGGGATGAATTCAATATCTTGTTTAAAACTACTTTTCTGCAGGCAAAGCTACCTGTATCCATCAGTGTCATCGTGTCATCAATTTAATGATTTCAATTTTCAAACTAATCATGTCTCTTAAAACATTACCAAATCACGAAAAAGACGTAAAAACACGAAGGTTTCTGAGACTCATTTACAAATAACCGCACTAAATATTAACACATGTCATAATTCAGAATTGTGTGTTGAACCAGATTACTAACACGTCATAAGAAGGCTTAGCAACAGGGGTGGCTTAACCTATAGCGATTGTAGCGTGAACTACACATGAGCCTTCATGTAGGAATCCGTTGAAACACCCGATCAATACATTACGTGTCGCTGAGTATACACATGTAATATATTCGTAATAGTGTTAACCGTTGGCAACCAAGTATTTTCGATTTTTTTTATTTTTTGTTTCATAAAATTCGCTATCACTTAATTGCCAACCCTGTATTTTATAATTCCTTATTTAGTGTTTAAGTAACCGATATTTACAAGTACTAAGCACATATTTAAAATCCTTTAAAATCTTGGGCAATTATGCTCCGTATATCCACGCCTTAATTATGAATTTAAAATTTATATTATTTGATTCCAAAATTAATTGTAAATTCTAATAAAGAGGTGGCCATGTTTGAATCAGATCCGTTCTGTTGTTGAAATGAATAAATCGAGTGTATTATATTGCAGGATCCAGATCGTATCACCATGATTTCAGGAATTCACAGGCTGGTCCTGTTCTGATTAGCTATTGCGTAGATAGCTTAAGTAATTTATTTAATTTAACAGTTATATGAGTGGTCGCCACAACAGTAGAAGTTTCTAACATTTAAACCCTAATTCTATTTGGTTGAGCAAGTTTGTTGTTGGAACAAGTGAATACTTGTAATGTATGTGATTGTGATGTTTCACACATCAAATTTTGCTTTAATCGGGAACAGAACCATAGACCTAATTTTTAAGCAGACCAACTTATCACAACAGTTCTAATTAATTCAGTTGGATCACTTAATTTATCACGTTATTTTTGTGTTCAAAATGAGACTGTCTCATCTGACATATTTTGGCATGGCAACACTACACGCAGGCAATACGACGGAGGCTGCGAAGAGTTTTTACAAGATTCCCTCCGGATACGAACCAACATCCGGTGCCGTGAGGTCAATCTCTTAGTTTAATCCTAAACAGATATTATTACTCAATATTGTTATCTCAACTGATCAGTAAAAAGTATTACTAATAGAAGCAGTAGAAATTAATCCCCATAATATCTACTAATCATTCGTGTTATAAAAGTTAATTACTAGCGGCACTGTAATTAGCGTTTTAAATTCTACCTTTTTTTAAAAAGAGTACCGGGAGTTTTTTTCCTCTGGATTTTTTTCCTCCCGGTCGACATTAGCTTACTTAGGCTTAAGTATTTGTCTTTCATAAAGCCGATGTTATGACAGGTTTTGTCTATCGAGACTTTAGGAAGTTTTATTGTTACTTTTTGTTTATTTTTAAATTGCATTTTGTGTTATTCATGTTATTTTAAATTTTGACGTTCGTTAAGTTTGAGATATTAGTTTCTAGGATTGACGAAATATATGATTTGAATTTTGAATTGTCCTGTTATTAAGCTAAGTTTGACTCTACTGGTACTTAATGAAAAAATAGTTTTGCTGATTTTAAAGAAATTTATCTCCGAGTTAATAGTAATAACATACAAACAGACGAGCTATCTGATAAATAATCATCATAAATAATCTATGACCACACATCGAAAGATCTAAGCTAAGTCGCCATACACAGAAGAAGACGCCCCAAAGAATGGTTCCGTTGGTGTTAAATTGTTTTTCAGATCCCAAAGACCTGCAGAAAGACCAAATATCTTCTTTTCATCAGTTTAGAACAGTTAAGTGGTTCCTTACATCTTGAAAATCGTTACCTCTGTGACTGTTGACGAAATCTGATTTTACCCTGTCTATAAAATCTTATCAAAACAAACAGTGCAAGTTACTTTTTTTTGTGTTTTTTATTTTTCGGTCCTAATAGTTAGGTCATTCGTTACCCCCATAAAATAGCTGATTTACCCCTGCGAGGGTATTTAACCCCCATGTTAGGCTACATCAGCAAGTAAATTAAACTTGGGTTCAATGATGAAATCCTTACATAAATCAACGCTTTCATCAACATTGTATTTAAATTGAGATGTAGGCACACGCGTATCATATGAAATCATGATAAACAGTACGGATCCTGACCATAAAGTATATGATAACCATAAAATTAATAAAATTTAAAACTAATATTAAAATGTATCTGGCACGTTCTACTTTATGACAGCACAATATAATATACAGGAGTGCTATAAATTTTTAGACATTTCAATTTATAAGGCACGTGCTATCGACTTCTAATAAACGTCGTCAGAGCTGAGTAGATGATGGTTTAATTTTTAATAACAATCTCTATACAAGTACTCATTTAAGAATCTTTTCCCGGTCGTGGAAATACGAAAGTCATTGGAAAACAAAGCGGGTAGGTAAATTGTAATACTTACTACGCGCCCCAATTAAAAAAAAATATAACTGTAAAATTTGACATTATTTAGTTTCCGAACAAAAAAAAAACAAAAAACTTGTTTTGAAATATACAGGAGAGAAGATTATATTTTATTTTAGCCCAGTTACTTTATTTCTAAAAGTTCTATAGAAGTTAGAGCAATAAAGACTTACAAAATTAGCCAAAACTTGTAAAATGTAGATTCGTAGGAGATAAATTATATTTTACTTTACTTTATGCCTCTTCAATAAATTTTCTAATAAACACTTGCAATCAATTTATCTATTAAGCGCTCCAAATAGGTGCTAATAAATGTAAAACACATTTATATACGATCAGCAAATCCAATAGAAGTAGCAAGCTTGTAAAACTAAATAAATCTTTCAGCTCAATTTCTGACATAAACGTACCAATAATAAAAGAGAAATAGCCGTCGTAAATCAAGATTTTAATTACATGCAGCCGCAAGAATCAATAAGAGATAGTTACCTTTTAGGTACTACCACATTAAACTAAATAAAGATAACAATAGAAAATCCATGTATTAATATAAATTAAACAGAAAGAACCTCAGATATGACATTATCGAATAATACCTATCATAATATCGAACAACGATAAGGTAATGATATAAAATAAGATTGATTATGGACATATACGGGCCATCAGTACATAATACGAAAGCAAATCAGTGCCACGAACGAGTTTGGGAACAACTCAAATGTCAACGACGCGCAGCGTGCGATGCTTGATTGTTTGTTTACGAGTACCTCTTCGACAATTTGAGTTGGGCAATTCTTTCCAGTTGAGCACATTCAGCAGGTGACGGAGCGTCTCTTGTGTCAACAAGTGGCTTGTGTTTAATTGTAACGCTTGCCTCATCCGCGGCATCGACTTTGTACCTGTCGTCATCGAAATCAAACCGTGCACCGTTGCTCAGCATGAAAACGATCGACCGAGCGTTCCGTTGCGTTATCGGCCGGTCGTAAATCATCGTAGAGCGTTCGGTTTTCGGCGCATGAGTCAGGTGTCGCCGATCGGAAAGCGTCCCCGGCCGGCTAGTCGACCCTTCCATGTGGATCCGATCGGTGGCGGCGCGAACATTCGTGGCACGTCCTTTGTTGACCGTTTTGTTTTGGAGTACCATCCGGTTCCTGATGGTAGAGGGGAGGGGACAGGTGGGCGCAGGTATCGCGCGCGGCGGCAGTCAGTCCACCTCGACGCGTCGGGCTGCGCGCGCGCCTCGCTCGCTCATGAATACTATAAAATATGGAAATGGCGAACGGCCGCGACAGGTGCGCGGCCGCGGCGATCGTGCACGTGTGCTGTTTGTGAGTGCGCCAGCGCTGCCGCTTTCTCTGCAACCCTCGTAGCCGGTAAGTTTTCCACTGCCACGGTGAAAAATTCAGTCCATCGGACCGGCATTTTTTGTTACTGTTACCTAGCGTCGGTTCACGCATCTGCCGTTCCGTTTCGGTGCAGCTGCTGCCTCGTCAATAGGTAGGTATGATACGTTTTGTACTTTTTCCTGACGTGACATTCAGTTCTGTAAAACGAGGTCGCCCTCGGAAGACGTAAGGGTTCTAACACAATTAGTGGAGACGGCGACGGCGCGGTCACACGGCCGACCGGCATTTCGCGTGTTGTTGCCACTTCGGTAAATATTGGCTCGATACGATAAAGTCCGCGAGTGCGTGCTTGTACATCTACTGTTATCGATTCCACACATGCGTCACTTCGATAGTTATCTTTGTCGGATCTGGGTCATTGTTCTTTCAGATGTGTTGCGCTCTGATAATATTTCTTCGAATGAATTTCTTTTCTTTCCACTTTTTTGTGGAATTAAACTTAGATTTGATAAAATTATGTCGCGTAATCTAAAGTACTTACATAGCTACGTAGTTGTATCTATTCTATAAGTATCTCTTAAGAGTAGCCTCGACGACAAGTATCATTATGAGTTAAACTAACAAAAACTACTGGCAGTAAAAAACAGTCGTATTTGAGTTCATGAAATATTGTTAGCTGTAAAAGCAACAAGTGTCTAATGTTCATAGTGGCGAGTACCTCGTACCTATTTATGTACTAAAAAATAATTACGTAGATAGTTTGCACGATTTTTGTGTGGGAGTGTCTATCCGAAAAAAAGTATAGAGCTGTGTTGTAGTTATATTATATTCGATATCTACCTATTAGTGCCATTACCTCCAATCTGTATAAGGAACTCCCAAAGTCCCTCATGCTTTTAAATTAACTGATATCTTTCAGTCATGAATCCAATTCAGATTTTTGCTATGAATTGGTTTCAAATTCTAAAAATGAAAGAGATTTCTTTAATCATTCCCAGTCTCCTCATGGTGTTTCGTATATATATATATACGTTCATAGATTGCCTTGTAATGTAATCTACTTAGGTTATAAATGCATTTAATTAGCGCTTTCATATTGGCATAATTATTTATGTAGTTCTTAAAACTGAATTTATACTACTTAGAACAGCCACAAAAACTATTGTTGATCTAAAGATTCTAAACCAAACTCCCAGCTAATGTGCTAATTTTAGTTTTATTAAAAAACAAATTAAAGTTTACTATCTGCTCAGGTACCTACTCTGAATTTATTATTATTATTGGACTTATTAAAGTAGAGATATCAATGTTAATTAATAAGGCTGTTAGATAAGAAAGTCTTGAAAAATCTAAGTCCTGCTTTGTAGAACATTTGATAAAACAAGAAAAAAGCGCCATTAAGCCAATAAATTACAAGTACCTATTCTCTAAGGCTCCTATAGTTTACAGACTACAGTAACCAAACACATTGTAGCTAATACCTTACCTTAAGTACCTCATAAATGTACAATGTACACGAGAAATACAGTGTTATCGAGATCAATTTCAATCGCTGCCAATCGATTAAATTTAATGTGTGAACAAATTCGCTCGCTAAAAGCTTACATTAGCAGAGAGTAGCAGCTCTTTATAAATCCTCCTCAAATTTGTTAATTTTATGGCTCAGATAACATCTTATCAATGTGAAAAACAGTGAACTTATAAACTGCTTAGCTAACAAAATTAATGGCAACGCCAAATGCTGTCGATGACTACAAGATATATTTCAAACTGCTCTAGTTTATGGTATTAATATATAATTGAAATGGGTTGGAACATGGGTAATAAAGTAATAACTCTACTAATATAGAAACTGGATCAGTAGTAGTATCCAGGTATTCTGTTGCGTAAGTTGAAGGAAATTTATTCATATGCTGATGTTGATAGTAAGTTCCTATTTAATGTTGCATAGAATAAAGTATTGAAAGCTACAATAAAGAAATATACCTGTAATTTGTAACAAAATATAGATTTATAAGTAATTAACATTTGTTTAATAATTGTGTCTTTTGCTGTCTTGCTTCCAATGTTGACGCTTTACTGGCAAAGTTCTTAGTGATTACCGCCTCCTGATTTCTCGATTATCCTATTTCATTATCACTCGCGACCGTCGAATGTCGCGTTAACTTGTGCTAATCAACTCGGAATAGGACAAGCCGGGATAAAAAATGATTCCCGTGTGGTCCAGGTCGCCAATTATGGCAAAAAAGAAAATTCCTCACCATATGCCTAATAGCTCCCGGGAATTTATTAACTCGTCATCTCATTACACTTCGCTCAGAGTGATTCTAGCTGCTGAGATCATTCTACCCCGGCGCAGTCGGCTGTACTAACGCCAGTGACAATTTCTTGCTTTGTAACAAAAAACCGTATCGCATTAAATAAGAGTTTACTTTTGAGTGTGAAATGTTTGCAGATAAAACCTTTTGGTTTAGGAAGCTGGTGTTATTATAGAATGACTAGGTTTTTTCATTCCGCCTCGGTCTGTCGCTCACGCCTCGCCGCCCGCCATCCGTGACAACGCAAATTTCGGTATTAAGCTTGAAAAAGTTATTATTGAAGTAGTTTTATGAAATAGTGTTGCGTTTTTTAGCTCGCTTGCTACTTAGGAGCCTAAACTGGCAGATAATAAAGTGTTAATCATTTCGCAAAATGTTAAAGACGAAAAGTTTTTCTCGGAAAATAAGTTAGAAAGTTAACACGAATATGTTTTTGTCATCAACTATTAAACTTTTTTACTTGAATGTTGAAAAGTTTGTATCCGCAATAGAAACTAGAAAAAACTATTAGCATATTCTACTGGTTGCCAGAATGGACACATTTAAATATGCATACGACATTGACAAAGATGAACGTCCTCAACGGACCTCTGAACTCTGGGAGGAGTCAAGGTCATTGGCCGCTATTGTCGATGCGCTATTTATTTCTAACAACCACTAATACCTATACTATACATATACATAGAAATATAATTATTTATTGCTCAGACATATATAATTTACCTTATTTCGATGTGTAGTTCGTTTCATTACTACTAGAAAATACTGGGAACCTAATAAGTGTTACCACTTATGATTTTAAAATGGTCTATGAAAACTGAACTGCGAAACAGGTCCTCACGATTATTACTGAAAGCACCATAAACTCACGTCCGATTTCAAAAATTTACGTCTCGTGGTACAATTATAATTTATTTTATGTACTTGTATTTTATTCAAATAAAGATAATCCGTAGATAAATCTATATTATCCCATACGTGTAAAAGTCACTATAAAGTAGAATGATTTAAGTAATTCAGGCACATGTAGGTACAAAGCACGCCTCCCGCTCGCATTACTAGAAATTTGCGTGTTTGGCATACATATGATCTGCATATAATATAGTATAGCTAACAAGCATATTCCCTAGCATATAGAAAGTTTATTTGAACACCTGCATTTGATCTGATACACCTGCATTATTAAGTTTTAACATCTGTATATTCTACGAGCATTTTATAACCTAAAATATTTACAAGATAAATAATTGCCATACAAAGAATAATCAATTTGAATGATTTTCAAAATTGGATAATCATGATTTTAAGATCGATTTTAAGCCTGTGAGGCATGATTAACATTAGATATAAATTCAGCCAACAAATTAAAATTGATTCTAGTTACGCACTGTTTGGAGTAAAATTTTTAAAAATACCTTAAATATTTTGAAACAAACTGTAATGTCCACGATGTTTAAATGGACCTAATTTAATTATAAAACACTTATCTTTTTTGACGGACTCTTCGTATATCGGTCTACGTAGGTACTTAATGCAGAATAAACTAATTATGTTTCGAATTAAACTTGCAGAGACAAGGTAATTATATTATCTAAAGTATTTAGAACATAATAGCAACAGAAATCCCCCTGGAATAATGTTTCATCCTAAAAGTTGATACAAATTTCTAATTAATTTAGTTGATGGAAAGAAAAACTATAATTTACAACGTTGGTACCTACACGAACTCAAAATGTAATTTTGTTATATAAATTCGAATTAGACGGCAAACAAATTTCTTATAAAAATATAAAGTTATTTTTTACGACAAGTGTCTATGGTCAATCAACGCTATATAGAGCGGTAACTTGTGCAAATAGTACCTGTGTGGTCCCATAATCATAAAAATAACGTAGTACTCCAACTAGTTATTGTATATCGTGTCCATACTAACAGAATATAGCCTTTTAGCTTTATAACCTAACTAGTCTAACGACTGTTTCGCCCAATGCTACATACTAGTACGTTTATATTGTTACAAGCTTTATCGAATTACTTTAACTGGCAGTTTGGTCGTAAAAAACAACGATATAAAAAGGCAACGTTTAAATAGAACAGTTCAATTATCATACAATTGTATTTAATGTCTAGTGCATTGCGAGTATTTGAAATTGTTTGCATAAAGTATGTAAATAAAACATATCTTAACAAAAAAGGTAGATGTACGAATAATGTTGTACGTCATTTTCATGTGTTTTTTGAAGCCTGCTACTTTTTTATTCAGATTTATTTATAGGCGCTAAATGTTGCGCAATTTCTTTAATTTAATTAGGTAAAAAAATTCTCCTTTGAATCTGGTATTAGCTAATAACAACAAATTGCACCATATTTCACCAAATGGATAATAACTCGACTAACAATTATGGAAAAATCACCAAAAAGCCATTACCATTTTGTTGAAGTCATTACCAATTTCTAGAGACGTTTGTCGTTGAATTTTTTTTTCTTCACTCCAAATTTTTCTTTTTCATCCACTTCATCCGTTAGGGGCCTAATAGAGACCGCCAATTGCTAGCACGTCGGATTGCGGCATCCGAGACGAGATTTCTAATCGACGGGCGTCACGCGCCGAGTCCCCGGCCGGAACGAATCGCCCGGAGATAAGCATCCACTTCGGGGATTGGACAACACTAGCGTAGGGCTGCTTAATTTGGACATTGTTTGGATAATAAAATATTTTGTGGATTGGAATACGGAAATTGGGCGTTTGAACACTGTGTAGGTTTACTAATAGTTATTTTTTTACTTAGCTTTCCTTTAAGAAAAGGGATTTAAATTTAAAATTTTAAAGCTTGCAGGATTGAGTTGTTTATTTTGCGCTTAGTAAAAAGTGAATTTCAGATGACGATACGTTTCGCAGATATTTTTATTATTTCGTAACAATCTATGAAAATAATAAATAAATGATTACTTAGTATAGCGGGATTTCATCCGAATTTATTCAAAAATAGTTAATTTCAAAAGTAGTATTTGTATAATTTCTGATTAACGTAAACGTTAAAGTAGCAGTTTAAGTTACGTAGACTATAAAAACTGAAGTGTTAAAAACTTGACCATTAATTGTTATATCAGCCCTATAGACTGTAATATGCGGGTGAATAAAAAATAGATCACGGACCACGACAAATCGAGCTATGTGCGATGCCGATGACTTGACTGTCCTCGACTTTGTTCGCCATCGCCGCTAGGTGGCGAGGCAGCCTCATTGTAACTACACTACTACATACAGTTTAGTGTAAATAACCAATTGTGGTGGTTACAACGACAACCATAAAATTGGTTAAGCTTTTGTTAGGACACGGGTTTTTATTTGGTTAGCTAGTTGAGTTTAGGTTTTTAGTTTTCAGTCTGCTGATTTAATTAATGAACATGGAAGTGTATTTTTAGTGTTCATTAAAATAAGTCGTTAATGTAATCCTCTACGTAACTTTTCAATAGAGGGAGTTATAGTAAAATTGACTATCGGGTGCCTCAAGACGAAACAAAATTAAATCAGGTTTAAATAAAACTCTAACCTTAATTTTTTTATCATTGCCTCTAAGAGTCGCGATGCATGAATGACCGTATTAAGACTATAACATGTACAAAAATCATTAAGCTTATATTTGAACAGAACACCATAATTTCTCGAGCAGATGGCCTGACAGATAGCTATTGAAGGTGGGAACAGACGTGGAGGGGCGGAGCGCCCGATTTCGCGGAGTAGGGCTCGGCCCCGTAACCTTTCAACGAAACAAATGAACCACGTTTGCTCTCATAATGCCTCCGATGGACCAACAATTATAAATACCAATAACAAAGCCAATTACAACAGTAATTATTATTGTTATAAATAAAATCAAGCCAATCCAGGCATACAATATTGAGGCGTTTAAAGCACTTAATCATTACCAGCAACTCAATTAATTACTCCGACAGTAGATTTTCGGTCGTTTCGTTTCGATTTTAACAGTTTTCTAATTTCTAATTTTTACGTCTAGTTTCGTGTACGTCGTTGAAATATGACGAATCTAGACTGTTCTCCGGCCGGAGAATGAAATTGTGTGCACGAGGCGTATCGGCAATTTGCGTCAGTTTTTTTATCACAGTCACGACAGGCCGGATTCTTCGTGGCGCGGCCAATCGCTGGCTAGAGATGGTGTAATTGGGAGAAACTACGCCGCCACCACAAATGCTTGAGATTCAGCGTCCGCGACCATCTCAAGATGATCCCTGAAAAGACATCTCGGTTACGGAATAACTCCTTTCTGTAAACTATTAAGAGGGGAGGGTGGGGTCTCATTTGAATGGTGGCTTGGTAATGACACGCCGTTCGTTCGTCGGTCTGTAGCAATACGAGATCTAACTGTTTCGGCCCTTTTGTCTGGTGATGATTACTTGAGCGATGGGTTATCGTTTCCTTGTCGAATTGTTTGGGTCGGTTTCGCAGGTAACAATGCAAGTTTTTGCGCCCGAAACTGTACAAGTTGCTGGCGCAAGGTAATTGTAATAACCACTTAACTTTATCTTTGTAAAGTAAGAAGGTTTATTTAATGCTCTGGATCGATAATGAATTACGATTGACTTGATGAATTTGCATTATCGTGATATATAAATGTAATTAACACAAAAGGTCATTGTGTATAAGGAATGTAACTCTGATAAAATGTATTTTATTTATCGAAACTAATGTTGTTTAATAAATAAGTAGACAAGAAGAAATTATCTGTGCCTACGTCTAGCTTCTTATCAGATATGGTTTATCTGTCATATAGGTAAATAAGAGCAGGCTGATTCGATATATCATTAGATAATAAACGTAATCGAAACACTTACTCATACTTATGATAATAGAACAAGCAGAGACCAATGAGTGGAAATCCCACCTTTGACAAGTTACTAGAATTTCTATAATAATAGTTTAACGTTAAATAACGTACAATATATTTGTTATATTGTAGCAAAAATATTTTATTAATGTGTCCGTGTTTATACTTTTAAACGGGATAGTAATTAAAATAACAGGACATCTATGGTGTCCGTTATGTTAAACCGCAAAGCCATTTCTTTTTTCATTTGCCATCTTGAGACGTAATCTTTGCTGTATTATAATCACAACGTATAGAGATACATCTACAACATCTATACATTACGCAACTTGGTGAGTTTAAATCAATTTAAATACAACATAATTAAATTCTGGACAAATTACAGAAAAGATTTTTGACATTAAAATTAATCTTTAATACCTAAATCTGTAAAGTATCGAACGACAAAAAGCAACATGTGTATGAAGCACTTATAACATGTACGAGTATATGAAACTACCTTGACTGTTTGTTAAAATACGAGGGGTTCTTTGGTTAAAGAGACTTCGTCAAGGTTAAAGTTCTTTTAACATCCATCACCCCAGTCAAATAACGAATATATTAGGGCGAAACGTTCACTTTAAATTTTGACTGATAAATATATAAAAAGATTTCACTATTACTCTATCAGTTAAAGAATATGACTGAAATAACGGTTTCTTCTTACAAGAGTTTAAGTGAGATGTAAGTATAAATTAGTTACGTCTTTTAGTCGCAGTAGGTATTTCACAAATGAGGTTAATACATTTTAATATAATTTATTTGAAATTATAAACTCTTGTTCGTAAGTAACAATAAAAAAAAGGTTTTATTTACTTATTCAATGAAATAATAAAAAAACACAATTATTAAAAACGTAAAACGAAGAGACGCTAAGGAAAAAACATATGAAACGACATTATACATATCTTTGATCATATCGCATTTGTAACCTGTCAGTCAACTCGTGACGTAGTTACATCCGGTGTAACTCAGACGTTTGGTTACACGACCCAATGTATTTGACATTCACCGATGATGGCTATTAAGGGTTTAAGGGCTCGATCGTCGCGCGATAGTTATTTAGTGGAGATTTGATCGTTATTGCGGCTTTATCGTGCCGACGCGCTTCACAAGGAGCTAATGTATTGGACGTAAGCTTTATTTTGTTGTGTAGTAGCCAATCTTGTTACTGTGTTATCTGTAGATATGTGTCTTTTTGACAGTAAATTATGTCGACTTTTCAATATTAAACTGATTATGATCACAATTTCGCTCGTCATGTTGGGTTGCTAGAATTTGTATGGGTTAATCTTTTTTGCCTAGTTTTAACTTTAACTATAATTGTTATTAGATATGTTATTATAGCAGTTTTGTGTGACTGTTTAAAAAGAGAAAGTTGAGTAACTATGTATTCGGGTTTGATTATCAGTAGTATAACGATTAATGTTGGAGGAGGAGGGGAGGTGCAATATTTTTTATGGCAATATTTTCTATGGCGGGTAATATGCCTAAGAAAAATATTATTGAACTCGACTCTACCTAAACTATTAGACCAATGTTGATGAAATTTTTGAATGTATTTGACCAATATTGATATTGACGACTACTGTTTATTTATTTGAAGTAATTTGTTGAGTATCAGATTCGATAGATGATTTTGTAAATATTAAAAGTATTAGAAGTACATTAAGTTACAGTACAAGTCACCACCATGTCAGTCAGTACAAATAGTAGCCGTAAAGCAAACCTTTATTGTACTGTAATCATGTTTTGTTTGATAAAGTGAATTCGCTTCACTGCGGTCAACCTTGACTATGACCGGACGGAAACTGCTCTCACGATGTTATGCAATGCTTTACTTTGCTCTGAACAGGTTTCATTTTACTCTATATGCGGTAAATATTTATAATCTGTAACTACAGGTGCACTATGCGTCTGGAGTTACCATAGATAAGATAAGAAGATTTAACCATAAATATAGAAGAGAATAGGTGATTCATTGACATTCATACAATCTGTAAATTCTGCCCTATTTTCTAATCCTGGATATAGTCTATCCATGAGCCAAGTTTTGTCTACACCAATCTTTAAAA
This sequence comes from Lerema accius, assembly GCA_001278395.1. Classification (NCBI taxonomy): domain Eukaryota; kingdom Metazoa; phylum Arthropoda; class Insecta; order Lepidoptera; family Hesperiidae; genus Lerema; species Lerema accius. Next base: position 426,429 of record LGAG01000321.1, on the reverse strand, counting down.
TTAAAAAAATCTAAGTAACTTCAAATACTTTTACATTTATGATGTTAGTAGGATAGGATGAGAAGAAAGTGTTGTCTTAAAATGCAACGTGAATTTTTGTTTTTATAAAAAAATCCCCTATGTTTTTAAAGGAATTTTGTTAACTTGCCTTAACCATTTTGGTGTTAGCAGCTAAATGTGACTAGCTAGAAGAAGTTCGGGTATAACCTAACCTTATCGAATATTACAGACATGTTGAACAACTCAGACCATGTACAATACAAATGTTTAACTAACGACAAATATTGTGATTCCGCCTTCATATTAATGTGTCACTAGATTTTATATCTTGTTAATATTAAGCATAAAGTTCATTTGAAATTGCTCAATACAGGAAACTTTCTCAGCATTTGCCCTTTAACTTAACTTTCGATATTTAGAATATCTAAGTTGGGCTGTGTTGCCCCGAGCGACTAGGGTTGTTATCGAGGCAACAAAGGAATACCTTTCATAAATCAAAGACAATAGAGTACATTTTAATTTCACAGTAAAGGGTATAGCTTGTTGTAGATGTTACGAATTACTCAGCATTGGATTGTGACATTAGATTAGCTCAAAAGATCGTATGATTTCAATTGTTTTTATTGGTTTTCAAACCATAACTTTATCGACGATAATATACAGTGAATGGTACACTAATAGTAAGTAAAAGTTACATAAAATTTAAACATTCAATAAGTTATTCATCGTTAGAATTCTATGGAAGAAAATTACGCTATGAGGCCGCAATAATGGAATCATGCATCGTCATACAATCCATCGATGTACCGTTAGAGAAATGACAGACCGGTAGATGCATCTGCTTCCCACGTTTATACAGATAAAAAATTATATAGCGGATGGATTTATTTCATTTTTTTAATGGGTCTGTGAATAGAAAATTGTGAGGTACTGTTTGGGACAAGGGTGAAGTAGCTACATTGAAATGAATCAAATTGGTGTCCTTTACTAAATAAGAAAATATCGTCGTTTATCAGTGGTACATAGTAGTAGGTACAATATTTATAGATTGAAGTAAAAAGTATTGTCGACTACTATCCAAACATTCACCTATAAAATATAAAAAAAAATGTTTTTTTTTCGATCTATAAATTTTCTAATTTTAGAAAAATTTATTGCCAAACAAATTGGACCTCATCTATTAAAATATACTTAGTAGAAAGAGAAGGAAATATAGTAGAGACATTTTTTGCACACATAAAATGATTATGAAGACATTCAGTCATCACTGGACTTAATCTATATTATTTGCATAAAATAAAACTTCCTCTGCTTTTCATAAATACTTTATTTAATGTGTGTGAATGTACCAAATTATATAATGTTTTATTTGGTCTGTTATTATGTGCAAACTGAGCGAAGTTGAATGGGCAATTATCCTGCGTCTCAGATATTACTGAGAAATTTATTGTCTCCTACTGCGCACGTTCTGAGATTGTATTCAAGAAGAACTATGAATATGTATAGGTACGTAATTTAAGTAAGAAATATGAATAATTTTAGGAGTATTTTTATATAGAGGTAGCTCAGATTAAAAAATATATACCTAGACTCCGGGAGACTTCGGAAACAACGTAAATAATGTTTTCCTTTTTCTTGGCAGGTTATATTCTGTGGCGTATCTCATTGTGAAATCGTAAAAAAAAATAAAAAAAAAATATACTTATTACTTTTTTACACGTAAGGAAAATCCATAAATGTAAGTTCAGAATGACTGAAGCATTTTTTTATTTGTCGCGTCATCATTCACGGGATATTATATTAGATTTCTTTATGGTATTTTCATCCCTAACCAATATCCCTTCTCCCCGCTCCCACCAACAATAAAACCAGCCCCTTATTCACAATCACGACCGTAATTATTGGCCAACAAAGCTAGACGAGCCACTTTTGTGGCGTTCTCAAAATATTTCCACGCAATTAAATATTCATTACACGCGAGTGCCCACGGACGCGGACATTTTCTGTCATTAAGGACGCACGAAATCCGCTTTTTGGGCGTCACACGGTCGTGATCAGCTTCAGCTTTAGGCTAAGAAACGATTTACGGACGGTATTAACAATGAATCCAAAATAGAGATGGTCGTTGCCATATCATCCGGTATTAGTATCGGTATCAGTATCTAATGTTGAAACCAGAAATAAAATGTTGAACCTAGTGAACTAAGAAACTGTGTGTATAATTTTTAAGAGTTCAGTTAATAGCATATTGTTAAATGTTATGACCCTTTTCAGGGACATATTTACATACTGTAGTTACTGGTAGGTAATCAAAATCCATAGTCTTAAACATCCTATCTGCTTTCCCACGTCTGACCAAAGCAAATGACGGCAACTGAATGCTAATTAAACCTCACAATAGATGTTATCCGTCCGTCTTGGCTCATAATTGCCTTAATAAGAACCATATAATCATAATCAAACAGAATTACAAGCGGATTGAAACTTGGGTTACGTTCATCTTTGTGAGTGCGATGTCGGACGATTGGCAATCATCAACTTTCGAAGTTGATGATGACGCTACACGCATTGTGTTAATACAGTAGGCGTCTAATTATTCTTATTGAGACGTTAGTATTTTTTTTAATTTTTTAATTTGGAATTCGAATAGTGAATAGTGTTGTTAAGAACGGTACGGTACAATATTGGTATGAGTGTTGAGATAGTAAGCCATTGTGTAGTCGATGCGTAAGTGTATTGTAATAAGTTGTATACGTTATTCACGTACATTAGATCATTTGGTAGTGTTGGGAGTAGTAGAGATTATTCATTCGACAAGTAAAAATCGCTCGTAGCTAATTCATTCTTAGCTTTATATTTGTCATAAGTCTTCAAGTAATAAGAGCTAAAGGATTATCGACAAGTTTTGACTTCTCCATTGATTAAATAATCTGTAAGTACGTGGCTGTCGTGAAAGGACTGACCTGCTAATTAGGTTGGAATATCCTTCGCTTTAACATATTAATTTTAAATTCCCAGTTATCAAACAATAGCATTCGAACGAATACCAAATCATGTCATCTCAAAAAAAATCATTAAATTGTATAAGCTATGTCATCAATTCAGTAATGTTACATTACATACATTACGTTTATAAGTTCTTCTAACATGTCTTCAATCTTATAGTACGGTGAACGACCCCCTTCGTCCCCTAATTATCCCCTCCGGTTCCCGCGCATTAGCTGCGGTTTAGTAAACAGACTACAAAAAATCTTAGCCGCAATGTCAGTGGCTTGGCAGAAAATGGTTTTTGTACCGTTTAGTTTAATCATTAGTTCGGACATTAGTTGTACGAGTCGTTACTCTGAAGTAGGTACGTAAATATCTAACTTTCACATTGAATGCTCATTATATTTGAACATACAGAGTATTCAATATTCATACTCGTTTTTGAAGTTATTGTAGAAATAAAAATAACATCTGTTGCATATCTAACTTGTCACCTATATAACATTATGTTAATACAGGGACGTTGTTATTTAATGAATTGTTCAGAGTACGATAATAAGTATAATGCATAACAAATGTTATAGACTTTGTTATAATTATGTCCGAAATAAAGCACAGATATTTAATACTAAATACATATATTAAATAAGTAGTTTGCTGTCTTAAAACCATAAAAAAATACTTTTGTTACTTTTAAAGTCTAAAAATTTAAGTATGTAGGTATTATTTTTATATTATTGTAGGTACAATGTACTTAATAGTGTAGGTGTTTGTACCATAAATAAAGTTGTTGATTACAAGGGAATACAGCAGAACAATTTTGTTCCCATGAAGCCTGTGTTCGCCGTGAGAAAGATTTCTATCTTCTCTATTCTTTTTTGAGAAAAAACGAATGCATTCGGAAGCTCAACGAAAGGTCACACGAGAAAATGCATTAAAAAAAAATGGCGCGAATTTCATCTGTTGCAGACCTGACGTTCCATTCCCGCGCTTCGTTAGAATTTTTGTTTTTTTTTTCCCGCGTTAAGGATAATAAGTCTGTAATGGAAATTAAAAAGTATAACGTCTTTTTAAAAGAGCATGAAAATTAAAATTAAAATCCTGTAATTAAGTAAATTAATTAAAGACAGATCATTTACGACAAAAAAGTAAATCATTTCACGATTAGATTTCCGTTAAGCTGCGTTCAAAAGGTGTTATACTAGTAATTATTTTTAAGTGTGCAATTAAACCAAGCCTGTCGTCTGATGATTGATAAAGTTAGAGGATTAATGATTGAGATTAGTTTTATGAATTGCGTACCGTACGGTATCGGCGGCCAAGTCTAAGTCTTATTATGCCTGAAGACTGCACTTTCTAAGAAGGATTTAGTACCTGTAATCGGTGTTAGCATTTTGCTCATAAAGACGGTCATAGAATAGCTATAAAATTACATATTTATTTTATACGCTAGCAACACTACGTTACAAAGTTGCTGGCAGTATCTAAATAAATGCTTTTTATACCTGGTTATAATATATCACTGGTATGAGACGAGCCGGCTAACTTAAGTAGTACATAATTCTTAGACGTAAATGAAGGTGTAATCCCCAGGTAAATGTATTTGATGAGAGACGAATCGTTTTCGTCAATAAACCCTTCACCAATATGTTTTATATGGAAAATTTGCCCTTTCATTCTAAACATTCTTACACACGTCCCATAGCATTGTATCGTCAAGAAATATAAATTCAACAATAAAATTATACAAAGTAATACGAAAATAACGATGCTTAAATCATAGCATTAAGTGAAATACAATCCAAAACAACGTATTAGTAGACGATTCAATGCCTAAACTATAGATCTAAAACTAGAATGTTCGATTTTCAAATAATGCATTGGGTAATTTGAATTAATTCCAAAGACAATAGAACTGTATAGACTAACATTTATAACAAATTCACAGACGGCATGGCATGGCATGGAGTCTCGGCACAACAATAGCACATAATAAGGTGCAGAGAGCATCGCAACAACCATATATTGCGATATTGAATTAATCATTATGAAAATAGTTGGACATAAAAATACCTCATCAGTTTTTCCGTTTCTTACAATAAAACGTAAAATGTTTTTTTTTTGTCTTTTAAACGCATTTAAAAAATTAAAAATGTAATTCTACTTTTAAGACAAAAGTATTACACGACCATAGACAATAATTACAAACTAAAAACTGATCACTTATTAGATTTTTTAAATCGGCCCATGAGTACATACAATAGAATGCAGCTATCTTTTTTAGTTTAATTTAATTAAAATAATATAATTCAATCATACCGAAGTTATATAGCCGATATTTTAATATTGTTTTGAGCAAAGGTATTTGGACTTACGGTAAATTTAAATGTATTTCAAAGACAATAGAGGAACATAGACGCGGAGAATAGACTCGAACAGAGTATAAAGCCCGCTCCCGGCAATCACTAGTGATAATGGAATACGTTTCCGTACTCTATAAATTATTATGAATTAATTTGAATGAAAATTGTCTGTTATAAATTATTGTGACTTTAATTTCTAGGGACAACATTTTAAAATAATATAACAAATGAACGTACTACTCTTTTTTGAAACGCTTGTTTTTGATGATCGTTTTTAAAAAAAAAATTAAAAGGTACCTATTTTATAAAAAATTGTGTAGAAAATGCTGAGAATATTTTTTATAATTAGTTGCCTGCCTGTTGGTGGTTTTGAAAATGTTATATTTTTTAATATTCTTCTAATTCAAGTAGACCTGTATATTTGTGAAGGTTATATAAAACGATAACCTATCAATCAAACACTGTTAGTGTAATCAGAAGAGGCGTTAAACCGTTGTACGAGGGGAAAAGGAAATCAATCATAAACTTTTTTTTACCACAACTAATTGAGAACTGGACCGTTTTAAATAAAACGATTGAAAAAGGCAGTTTTCCATAACGTCCCTAATGATAACAGTCTCACTATCAGCGAGTAGCTATTATTTGATTTAAATATTTACATAAAAATATTATCTAAGCAAACAATAGGTCTATTTTTTTATTTTTACATTAATTGTTCTAAAACTCTTTCTCTAAAAAATATTTATTTCTGTTTCATGAAAATTATTTATTGACATTATACTCGTACTATACTAATAATATGAAGCTTAAGTTTTTTTCTTTAAACGTGATAATCTCAAGAACTAATGAACCGATCTCAAAAATTATTTTATTGTAAGATACTCCATTTATCGAAGAAGGCAATAGGCATCACACTAAGATGAATAGAAGAGGAGCGGCAGCGAAAAATACTGCGAAAACGGCAAAATTACGCGGTCGGAGCCGCGGGCGATTGCTAGTCGAGTAGGAATATGAATATGAAATATTGAAATATTAACTTTTGGTCTAGTTGACCGCTTACGATAGGACAAGAGCCAAAAAATAGGAATCGTTGAGCATGGTAATAGCGTGACGTTTGTGCCATCGTCACGCAACGACGAGCGCGCCCCTACCATGTCACTCTGAGGTAATTTCCACCATCGACGCTCGAGCCCATGCACATTACATTGAATGGCTCAGTCCAATGAATCTTTTCGTTCAGTTAACGCGCTCGGAAATGTATCGTGTACATTAAACTACGTCGTGGAAAGTTTGTGGAAATGTGCTTAGTGTGGAACACCTACCGAAGTCCAAGGTCGTGTGTGTTACTTATTTTAGTTTACGTAAGTATCTGGAATTTAAATTACAAGCGCTTTACTAAAAAATGGAACGATTGAAGTAACTATTAAGGAATATTAAATATTAGTGCGCGTGGCCTTTAAATTAATGAGTAATGACAATAATGTTTTGACAAAGAATTGTCAAAAAAGCGAGGGTCAATATAAAGATAGAACATAGAAGGAACATAGAACATAAAGGTAGATAAAACATAGGTAAGACCACAGAGCAAGGAATGTATCTGTATACATACAGTTAGAGGAAGCAACTTACAATCTCAGGAACTACTGGACCGATTTGAAAAATTCTTTTAGTGTAAGATAGTCCATTTATCGAGGAAACTTATAGGCTATACAACATCACGCTAAGATGAATATGAGAGGAGCAGCAAAAGAAATTGTTTCAGAAACGGGAAAATTACGCGGGCGGAGCCGCTGGCGACTTCTAGTTTTCAATAAAACCCAGTGTCGCCAAACTCACACATTTACACTACACACATAGTCCCTGCCACGCTCACATGCGCTTTCCATTTAGTTCTTTTTTCCGTGGGTAAGACCAATGTAAGGAAGACACATACTATTTAGACATAAACATCTTCATTTAAAGATTGTGGCTGAAATGTTAGTTTCTATTACATACGTCAGGTTTAAACTGATTTTGAAAGAGATACGTTAGAAGGAGAAGAATTTAAATTTTTGTTTTCAGTATCAGTTTTCAGTATCAGCTTAATCCGTTCAACGGATAAAGCGTGTAGGACTTACAAACATCCAAACATCGTAGGAAGTAGGATAGATCACTATCGTTCTGTACTATTTAGTATTATAAATAACTAGTTATACATACTCTGGTATGTTGGCATTGTGTGACGCTGACGTTCTACGTATGTGCAATTTGAAATGAATATAAATTGTCTTGAGTATACAATAATTATTTCTTACGAACTGAATAGTACTTTGACGTTATTGAGAACAATCAGAATTGTGTGTATTGCTTCAAACACAATTATTTTTTCCTCGGCGAGTTAGTCATTAGAACGTTATGTCATATTTGTTACCTCCACTTGCAAATAGGTACTTGTTACAGTCTTTTCCTGTTACAAGGTGTTTTTTATTACGTTAAGACAATTCAGGTTCCTTGGTTTTTATTTACTTGGTTTAAGGTTGAAAATAGCGTAGCAACAGCCTTTGTGAGATGCAACAAGCAAAGGCGCCCTAGAGTCGAACTACGCGGTTGTTGGCCATTTGACATAAAAAATGAGTGAGTCACACCCACGGAAGAAAGAACTAAGTGGAAGGCGCATGTAGGCGTGGCCGTGAAGCTGCAAGTATGTACATTAGTACAAACTAATCGTTCAAACAAATTTCAAGTGACA
>LGAG01000321.1:399113-409257 GCA_001278395.1 Lerema accius | reverse complement strand
TATGGGATGGATTTTATTGATTACGTGCCCCGTGGGTAATGTAAATAGATTTTAATAGAAAATTTATTTAATCTAGGAGCTAATAGGTGGTCATGGTTTGACCATAAACTTCATAGAAACTTCATTTATTAGTGGCCTACTGTTTAGATCGTTCCTCCACACTCAACTTTTAAGGCCGTAGTTCACTAGCTGACTTGTGGATTGACAACAACCTAGAGTTCTAGACTGTTATGTAGAAATGTCAAGTATGCAGGTTTATAGTTTTGTTTTCTGTGACTGAAGTTAGTCATACTTAATTTTGACAAACAACCCTGGTCGCTTGTGACTTATGACTTCCGTGCAAACTGTAATTAAAATATGCAACTGCATGTCAGTTCCAAAGTGCAGTAAAGACCACTAGTGGCGAACTTCATTTCAAACTTTATGTAATTTGGTTATGTGATGTTTACACATTAACGGCGTAGCAAAATGTAAACCTAAAAATGAGAAAAAAATATTACACATTGTCGCGCATCGCAAAATTCCGATAACAGAATCGATTAATCATCGGTAATTTCCACGTAACAAAAACTATAGATGTAACTTTTCTAGATATAGTTAGTATCTCCTGCCCACATCCCACATCCATATATTAGCATCGTAAGCAGGCTAGGTCGGCCGTGAACTTCGTGTGAACGAACGAATGGAACTAGTGTGAACGAACTCATTTAAGAGTCGAAATGGTGTCTCAATCGCTCGTTTCGTTCACGGACGTGACTCCCGCAGTCTTCACGCCTTGTTGCCAATATTTTCTCCCTCCCCCAATCGTATATCGAGGTTCGACAGCTCGCCGGTCTCCGGTCTCGGAGGTCTCAGCCGGTCTCGTCGGTCACCGGTGACCTCGAACCCTGCCGCGATAGGCGCAGCACGCGCTGCATAGAATTAATGCTACTGTCAAAACTAACTTTAGAATTAAACCTTTTGTTTCGTGAATAGCTTTAATTGTGTTATAGTTTTAACACTTTCGGATTAAGGGATTCTAAGGGTGTACTAAGCAACCTAAGGTACCTTTGATACTGGTTGAAATATCTACTTTTTATACATATATAGTGGTGGAACTGTCTTAAATAGTTTTCTTTTAATTCAATACAGAGTAAGCATTATAGCTACCAGTATTGTGGAAATAAGTTAAGAAAAACCACAGGAAACTACAGGGGAATTAGTTCTGTTATTACAAGGAACGGAATTAGAATTTGCCTTTCGAATGTTTCCTGAGAACCTCTCCGGACTAGGGTTACGAAATACAGTATTGTAATTTTCGGGATAATTCTATCAGCGTAATTGAGTCAGGTCGTAACCACGAAATAGATATTAAAATTAACCTTGATAATGTTTTATATATCCGCACCTGAACCGCGCACAAAATTCTTTAGCAGTACGAAAATAATTTCGTATATAAATACAAATTTTATTGGAAAATTGAGAAGCGTGGTCGGATAACAATCACGTGTATTTGTCATTTTGACAATCTTAAACATTAATTTTTCGGAATACATTCTTTATTGACATCCACGATGCTGACCACTTACAATCTTGCGTTTTGTCTATTGGCTTATTCCATAGAAAAAAGATAACACAGCGTAGTTTAGAATTCTAATAACAATATAATAATAAATATATAAATATAATTAAAATAAGATAATACGTTAATTGTTAATTTTTTGTAATTGTGGTTTTAAATTTAGGGCAAGTACTGCACGCGCCACTCGGGCGCTCAACCCTACACCGCAGGTCACACTGAAAGACGGCGGATCTCTTTTCACCGTTGTTTTAAATAGTGAAATAAATGATTCTCTTTCTTTCTTTCTTTAATTAATATGCCTCTAATTACTGGGGGACAAGATGAAAAATTCCGGGACCTCAATTCGGGATTTCAATCGCCTGGCAACCCTACGCTGTTGCAACGTCTATAAAATATAGATCGTTCGCAGTTCTTAGCCGACCGCGTTCACACGGTGTCGGTAGAAGATTACGGGCAATGGTTCTAACGGAGTGATTGATGCCCGAATGTACGAGTACCTTAGCTTAGAATAAACGAATAAACGGATTAGATAGCTCTTTGTGCGGCTTTGTTTCTGCGAGACTCGACTCGTTTAATAGTGATTTATTTGACGCTCTAAAAAGATCTTATTGTTATTAATTTATTTGAAAGTAGTTATAATGTAGTGATGTAGAGACTTATCTTTTGTTTTTGTCTTATCTTTTTTCACAGTTTAACCGCTGTACCAATACATGGTACGTTTATTGTAATCTTAAATGTAGGGTAGGATATTGTTATAATGAAAATTAGGGTTAAAAAAAAGTAATTAGTAACAGAGTAAGTTATTAGACTACCACCTACGAGTACTACTCCATCACATAAAGGTTGTGACTTAAATGAATGTTATTAATAAACGTGTCTTTTTCGGACCTTCATTTTGTTTAAATATTTAAAAGAGACGTTAGTACAAATTAGTGACGTCATACAGCCCCAATCTTTAACAAATGGAGACATACTCATATAACAGATTAGATATAACGATATCAAACAAATGTACAAAGTACAATTCAATTGTTCTTGTTCTTGCCACGCCCACAGGTTTTTGTCTATAACAACACGTCATTCTTAAGTCAAAAAACTAGATATCTATTAAATCTATAAGCTTAAAAACATAAAATGATCTCGGCCGTTTGCACCAAATGATTACTGATATCGTTAATCTTTATTTAAGGGGAATTAGTAAAAGATTAAGAAAAAACCGGAATACTTAAATATAGTGTTGTAGCTTCCGTGGCTAGTCGACTACTGGTAACACAGGTAGGAGCTAGGCTGCCATAATCTAAATTTCCATTCCCGGATATAATTTTCGTAAATCCTGGACATTTGGGAAAATCTTGGTTACTCCCCGGATATACAAAAAAATAAATCTTTCAGACAACTTTCAATTTCCGTTAAAACTTTATAAAATAGAAAGTTTAAATTTTAATTTACTGGATATTTAAGAGTCTAGGTTTTCCCTGAACCCTGAACTAGGACAAATCCGAGGAAAAATCTGACTTAAAAAGAAATTAAAAAACAAATCATTAACAATGTTAGCAAAATATATCTAAATGTATCCAACCTGTTTGTGTAGTTACTTATAATAAAACAATAACAGCAATGTTCACGACCTCGCAGCACATTATCTTTCACTTCATTAGACACGATTATAACCTGTTGCTTTCGATAATGGATACATTCTATTTTACATACTTGATAACTGTATGGCTCATTTTACACGAGTGCGTCAGAAGTAATCTATTTCGATAGTATGTTTAAATGTATGTGTACTTTACTTTGCCATCCAAGCAACTTGACGGATTTTAATATATCAAGTGTCATTGGATTCGTGTTCAGTGTGAGAGTGACATAAATAAGCTATAATATAGGGTTTCGGGTAATTAATGGATAATCCTGAAATGCCAAATAGCTTAGCATTCGGCCGCTCGGAGAAAAAAACCCAAAAAAAAAAATCCGATCGGTGTCCAAAATATGAAGGTTTTAAAAATATTTTTCTCCATCTAGTATTTTTCTCCGAGCGGCCGAAAGCTGAACAATTGGCATTTCAGGATTCTCCATTAATTACCGGACACCCTGTATGTTTTATGTGGCTATCCTCCCTCCCCCCAAATTTTTACCACTCGGGATTTTTGTTAATCTCATAATTACTATTCGTTCTATTTATGACTACCAGTTACTAATGGACCTCAGACCAAAAAAAATTAAGACTCAAGTGTTCAGAAAAAAAGTGAGGTCCATTTTTTTCTTATTTTTTTACTCTGACTTACTTATGTCACCGAGCACGGTCTGCCGGACAATGTATCGGAAAACGTTATCATTTGTTATTAACGTTATGTTTTTCCCTACTATGCTTTTTTTGTTCCGAGGATTGCGTCTATATTTTTTGGTCTGTGTTATGGACTAACTGTAACCGGCAAAATAAAAATATTTAAGATAACAAATGAATTATACCTGTACCTTACCTTTCTTCGTAGTCACTTAGCTACAGTAATTTTCCTACAACTCATTCACACATTAAACTGCCATCGCAAATTAAAAGTAATAATTGAGGTAATAGACCCCAGTATTTATTTAACTAAGGTGCTAACGCGCTTTGCCCGCGTGTTACTTTCTCCATCGAGCATCTCCTAAGCATAATTAAATCGAAAATTTATTACAACCGTTTCGCAATTCTAACACATTAGTTTAACAAAGAGAAGCAATCAATTACTATAAGATACGATCCGCTATAATTAATGAAGCTTGCCTCTTTTATAATTAAGCTGCGTAGATGGCCCACATACAACGAGTTTGTCTGTACGTACCAATGATAATTACGAGGTCTGTACGTCCCATAAGATGTACGGTACGATAAATATTGTGCTTACAATGTATAAAATTAAATTTACGGTAGTACCTCTTGATTAGAAGTTAAGTAAAGCTTTTAGAAGCACGAGACGTAAAGACATGAGTTAATCGTAAATGATAAAAGTGGAACGATCGATTGGGAATTGTATTGTTGACTAATTATAAGCATTTTACTTTAAATGGATGCATATTGCATAATGCTATCAGTCGATATTGTTATTCAATAAGAATCACTGTTCGGTCTGGAGGGACGTGAATCACTATAGAAGCAGAAATTACAGTAACTGCAGAAGCTACGAGTAGGAAGGAAATGGAAAAATTCTTATAAACACTTAAACAAAAATCAGAGTTCGAAAGAAACGATCATACTAGAAACTGTAATTTTAGTTACAATCCTAATGTAACGGAGCAATGTGCCATCAAACAGAATAGAAGAAAGCGCTTATCAAATTAAGGATTCAAAGTATAAGTCAAAACAAACACGCGTGGTGAGTAAACGTTTGTCGTAGCAGCGTTAATAGAAGATAACTTTGTCGTGGCTGTAAACCGACACGCGCAGTAGTACGGTAGCTTCTCGGAAGTAGGTTCATATGTTCATTCCCACGTCAACTAAACGTGTCTAGCGCGCATAGTAATTCGGGTCGCGAACCCGACCCTTAGTATCAGTCGCCTCGGAACTTCTTGGTACACGTACTTCTAGGTATTTTTAGTCTTCAATCACAGTTGTAAATAAATAAATAATTCTACACACTTGTAGCCTTATACTAGAAGGATTAGACCCCGTGTCGTGAGTATAATTTTGGGTTGAGCAAATTTCTGCCTCGTTGGGAATCGAACCCAGGGCCTATAGAGATCCAAGGTACTGTAATTAAAGGCAGTGCCAAATGTTTTGAAGACCTATCACTGACTTTTCATGTATCGGTATTCAAAACATTTTTATTGTTAGTTTAGATAAAACTGAGATTGTTTGTGATAAATTGGTTATTACTTTGATAAAGGTATTAAAAACTATAATTAATTGAGTAACATTAATTCACCTAATAATTATGGCTACAGGCATCTGCACTATACTTACTTTGTTCATTCATTTCCAAGCAAAAACATCAATGCATAATTTCTTTAGAATTTAAGTAACTTCTCTACGCTAATTTATTTAAGTCTCTTCTCTAATTAAAATAAAATAAAGACGATTGCCAAATTTCTTCATTCTTTTTACACTGTTCGTGACTGTAATATCGTGGTAATATTACACACGCAGTGCGCATGGAGCCTAATAACTTTAAACCCACGTATGTTTATTTGATTGACCTGACCTTTGTAAGAAAATTGTTAGGCACTGATAGGTAATAGGCGTTCTCGGTTACACAGCATTCGTCATCATCCTCAATATGGTTAGTGTTATTACTTATGTTTGGCTGTAGATAGCATTGTTTTTTTTTATAATACGCCTCTTATTTTATACGGAGGTCTAGTCGTTTGGACTGCAGAGCCTGTTGTAGAAATGGAAATACATTATTATGTATATAAACTCTCGAAATGAAATGAAACTACTTTTGACGCAATTAGGTAAAATTAATGTAATTTTTTTTTTATCTCCTTTAATTATTTTAAAGCAAAATTTTGCTGACATGAGATATAGGCTTCCAATTTTTACTTAAAACTTAGTAGTAACTCTGAACCGAGACTGATTCCTTGTACCACAGATTCAACAGTACCTATACACTTACACTATGGATATAGGGTCCTTCAAGAAGCGAGTCCATCACTTCCTTCGTGCCCGGCAATGCGATGGTGATACTTATGTCCATGGGCGACGGTGATCACTTCCCATCAGGTGACCCTTCTGCTCGTTTGCCGGCATAAGGCAATAAATAAAACCATAAAACCATAAACCTTACCTATCCTATAGTTAGGTAACCTGACAGTTGGTTATTTGAAATTGACGATACCGTTCGGAAACGCCGGCAGTATCGTATTACCGGTATCAGCTCAAACCGGTATCGCTGCTAGTGGTTACACTGGCCCCCTGGTACTCGGTTTCCGGACGGATGCGGGCTTTCCTTTGCCGAGGAAGTTGCCTTACTTTTCTTATCACTAATTGGTTTGAGTGATAACGCCTGTTGCGTTTGTTTGGTGTAGTTGTTGCTAAGGCAGTGGTTAGTTAAGTTTTGTATTTGACTACGTAAGTGTTACTTAGGTGTTTGTGATAATATTGGTGACGTAGCTTATGTTACAGGAATTGATAGCGTCCAAAACTAGATTTTGTTTAAAATACTTGTTTAATTGTGTTTAATTACATGTACGTGTACGTTTATGTGTATTTTGCTTAAAATACGTGTTACAAACTTCATGATTATATCGAACGCGTCTATAATTTATTATCTATCGTCTATAGTTTGACATTGCGTTTTACTGTAAAATTTTGACCACAGAACGAATAATCTAGTTTAAGTAAATTTTACTCCAAAAGGACAATGGGAAATGAATGTATGAAGTCTGGGCCCACCCTTCAATAGTAACATATGATATACCGTTGGATAGGGCTTTTTAAGTGGAACATTAGTTACTAATAGAACTCTGCCCCCGATAGTTGAAAAGACGTATATAACAAAAAGTAAAAACGGAGAAATAAATGTTTTAAAAAACGAAATAGGAGATTTCTTGCTGTCTTGTAGAAAATTAAAATATCCAGGTTTTAAAAACTTTAAAATAATGCCCACTAAAGGCACTATAGGCTTTTACTTTGTGTAATAATAATATGAACTAATTAAATTAATATATTAAAAATAACAAAAAAATCGTTTCATCTTAGCATAAAAAATACAGAAAAATATTGCATACTTAAATGAATGGACGTAAAGGGCTACATGCGTCTTTTACATTTCAAATAAGTAAGTAAGCAGAGAGATGCACAGGGAGGTGATATACGCGTTGTGACTTTTATTGCTCTTATTTCGTTATGCTTAGTACCTAACAATGGGTTGTCAACAACTTTCACGTCAACGAAACCTTAAGTAGAATTCGTCTAAACTTCGCCTGGCTTTCCATGCCACTTAACAAAGACCCGATGTCAGTGACAGTCATATTTTGGATCTTAAAATAGGTATTGAGTTCGTAACCAGCACTCTCAATAACCATAAGAATGATACCTATGTTGTTTTTTATTAAAAATTGAGTTCAGCATCTTGAATCAAGAAATAGATGTTATATTTATAATCAGCACCCCAAAAACCAAGACCGCGTTACCTTACTGGGGCCTTACCATGCACGACCTTCTTATTGCCTCATCGCCTTTTACAACAACCTGGACTTCCGGTATGGGAGTATGGTTATTAAGGCTCTATAAAATTTGACATATACCCTCTTCCATAAAACTTGATAAATATAATTCGGCATCGACTCATTTCACACATTGCCGATAAATTATCTGGTATTCTACAATATTTTTGTAATTATAAGCGGCCTCAATACGGCTCTATATTAAAATTAATAAGTAGGTACTTCCCTAACACTAGATGAATAAAATTTTAAATCGACTTAATTTACACATTGCCGATGGACCAACAGTAACTGATATTCTTGCCTAAGCAAATTGTGAAATGAGAAATCGTATTCGTATCTAATATTTCATACATTGCCCAAATTACCCCAGAATTTTATACATTGCCTAGGCATTTTATGGTAAAACCGACCATTGCCGGTAATACATAATATTATTAAAATTTTAAATGATATTTAATAAGTACGTACGTTAATACGTACGGTTGAAATCGCACGCAGTTCTGAATAGTTATAAAGTACAGCATACAAATTAATAAGAAATACCTACGTAAGTTCATTGGAACAACGAATCTCGCAGCTAAAAAAAAATGTATGCACAAACATGACACAATCCGCGATCCGACAACCCATAGGGCGCAAATGACATAGAAACTGGTCATAACGCTTTACTAAACATACCCCGTCTGACCCATGCTTGATTCACAATTTTAAGAAAAAAGGTCGTTTTTGTGCACTTGCGCCTTTCTTGTAATGTATCATATTGCATGTTTTATTCAACGTAAATTTTAAAGCCGTTTATGGCAAATGCGCCCCACGCTGAAACAATTTTACGAAGTAAATAAGGCACAAATGGTTAGATGCGCTTTTTTTGCTTAATGTGATAGCGGTTTTCGACTAGTTCATTAGCCGCAAATGAATATTTGCGTCTTTTTAACTCCCTCTTATAAATAAAAACAAATATGCGCCTTTTTTATTACTGAACTTAAAATGAAATTTCAAAGTATTAGGACATCATCTACACAAATGCGACTATTCAATTAAGTTTCACATGAAATCGTCTTTTCAGTTTCAATTGGATGTGAAAAAGTGTACAAAAGCCCCCTTTTTCGTTATGCTAAAATCGCACAGGAGGTAGTTAGCGAAATATAAAAAATACAGGCAGATGCGCCTCTTTTTCCTGATTCCGGCAATATATATAACTCAATTTTGGAAAAAGTGTTAGATACGTCTTTTCAACTATCGGGGGCAGAACTATGGTCAAATCTTAGTACTTTCGGAGATACGACGTCTTAAAGTCGTCTCAGTCTAACATATTCTTCATTGATATTTTTAAGGTAAAATGGTAATAATACATGTATTTAACTTTAAAATAAAAGGGATTTACGAGTACTTATCATTCATGATGGGCATCAACGACAATAACATAATTTTAAAAACCCGCGGCGACCACGAATTATTACTAATTTACTATCATCTCCCAACTCCTAGGTACCAAATTAAAGAAATAGTGTGAGCACAACTTCCTACAGTTCTAGGTGAGGAACAAGCAGATAGGTGCCGTCGGTTTGACTTTGGTTATTGTTTATCTTATATTAAAGTATACTGCGGTTAATAATTGCTTAGATTGAGGTCACTTCAATAATAAGTTTTATTCTGCATAAGCATACCTATTTATTTATGAGTGTCTTATTCCTATTGAGAGTTGGGCCCATCATTACTTATTGTCCTTTATTAAAAATTGCAAGTATATTTTTTTCTTTTTATTTAAAATAAGTTAGTGCTTGATTACAATCCCATCTAATAGTAGCCGGCAATGACTAGAGAACTAACTTCATTCCTAACTTGGCTTTCACACACATCGGCCCTGCCAAACCGGAATACGAATATTAAACGCAATCGTCACTATAAGTTTGATTCCAACCGAGAATAGATCATTTTGATGCGCTGTAGAGAATCCGTAATGTGGCATTTGGCGGTCATTCTCACGCCTTGAGGGTTTCTTGGCCATTACATCGAGACATTACGACTTTCCTCCTTATTACACAGAGAATAGAGTCTATTTTCGATCTAGTGATTAAGTGTTGGGGATAAGTTATCCAAAATTCAAAAGTTTCCAGTCCATTAGATTAGATGTGGCGTATGATGCGTGAAGTATCCCGTTTGTAGATTTTATAGTTATAATCAAAGTTGCATTTGTAGTGAGATGCGATAATATTTGATTTCACATGTGTGGATATAGTTTTGTAGTGAGTTTTTTGTTTTAAACTTACTTATTAACTAAGTTCACTGCCCTCGGTTTCCTTAATGTGACTATTATATCAAATGTAGTTTAGCATTAGCTTGCGTTTTGTTTTACTATCTAAATTAAATTAAATAAATTTGGACATACTCATACAGTTTAACTAGATCTTTGTCGATGTTCGATTCAAAAAAGAC
>LGAG01000321.1:363449-392772 GCA_001278395.1 Lerema accius | reverse complement strand
AGTAGGTTTAGTAATTTAAGTTAATATTTTAAGAATATCTAATATATCTAAACTAAACGCCAACTCACTTATACCCCCGTAGTAGGATTCCCTGTGTCGCGCGTGGTATGGACTACACAAATAACACATCACTAACACCCATGACCCGAGAACAAACATTTATCTGTCACATAAATATCTGCCTCGGCCGGGAATCGAACCCGGTAACCCTCGCTTCGCAGGCAGGATCACTACCAACTTATATTTTAATAAGTTATTAATTTATACCACATCCAAATATCCTTCATTCACGCAATCCCATGTGGTCATGAGTCATCCGCGATCTCTATTATACATTCGCATAACCGGTCGCCACGGAACGTGAATCGAATCCACGGACGCGGCATCTGTTTTTTGTTAGCTGTTAGCCCAAGGCGATTTTGGTTGTATGCTCTGTTACGTAATATCGCGGTAATGTATATCAGTGGTGTTGATTTTAGTAGACTAACTGACGCTTTCGGGGCTCAGGTAACTCTTGCTTAGAAATTCGGTTTCAATCGATTTGGGGTCTTAAGTGCTATGTAGGGTCTTAATGAGTCTCGGTTTCAATTATTCGGTTTAACTATTGTTTTTGCGTATATTTTCTTGGTTCAATACGATAAAGGGTTGTTTTGTAGGTACACAGTAATACAATCAAAATATATCAAATTTAAATCGAAGATACTAGGGTCTTATGATTACATTTTATCATATTTAACAATAGTAGGCGTATAATACCCGACAAAGGTAAAATATTTATTTCTGCAAAGATTCGTATTTCGTTTTACCAACTGAAAATTTATTTGCAATTACGATGCAGGTAGGTACTTTAAATTACTTACGACGACAGATGAAGCATTAATCACTTGATTATAAACGATTGATGTTGACAAATTTTATATCCGCGAAATTGACGTAAATCTGCAAGCCATTAAGTGTCGGGAACCAACGAGTTTGGTATTTACGATAAACAGTGTTACATATTACGAGCCATTTCTCTTTAATTGCATTTTGAATGTGTACGCACCTTTATCGCACCGAAACTCGTTCCCTAAATGTCATATTTGACTGTACATTTTTTGGGTGCTAAGGGTCTCTATACACATGCGACACGATAAAATGCACGATAAGATGCAGAATTTGTGTGAAAGTGGGTAGGTAGCATTATTAGTAGTTCTGCACATAACTCCAACAAAGAGTACCTAACTAAAGGATTTTTCTCAGGGATTTAGGACAGATGAAATTAATGCCAACTATCCGTGTTTCTTCCCGTTTCACTTTATTTTAATACTGTTAAATTTTAACGAGTATGGTTACTTTTTTCCAAAACATATTTTTGTAGTTGCAATAACACAACCCGCAGTCACACTAACCTATACGTAACGACTGCTTGCCGACATTTATATCGTGTCGTTGTCGCATGTATTAAATTACACAATGTCACATTTGCTATACATAAACCAACGTCGGTGTTAAAGCTGATTTTAATACATCAAGTTAAGTAACGGTAGCTCGAAATCGCCGTCAGCGACAGAAACTTGGTACCCGATAATTGTTTAAGATATCAAATCAGCTGATGTCTATCTATTGATAATCGTTGTTAGTGCTTCCGTTGGTCTGTTGTTACTAAAAGCTTCTGGAATAACCGGTCTTCCCTCCTACGACCGTGTTGATAGATAGATATGCTTAGGGCTGTTAGCATCTAAATTGACCTGGGTAGGTACCGGATAGAAATATTGCAAACGTCAGATGTTTGGGAAAAAATTTAGTTTTTTTTCGGACGTACACAAATATTTTGATGTGTAATTTTGATTGCAGATACCGGATATAAATTTCGCGAAAACCTGTATTAGATTTTTTTTTTCCGGACGTACACAAATATTTTGTTGTGTAAGTTTACGTGCAGTTATATTTTAATTTGTCATTTATTTTTCATTTGATCGGGGTTCTCCTGTCACAAAAAAAAATGTCCGGATGTACCTATCCGGATTCTTTTGTTCCTTTTTGTAAAGCTGTTCCGGATGCCCCTTGGCTAGGACAAATCCAAGGTAACGAATAGCAGCCCTAACCGATCTAAGCTTGTAACTTTGCTTGTTGGAAATGGCACGGATACTGAATAATTTATTATTGTTTGTTTATTAGTGTTTACAGCAAATAGGAAACAATAAAAAATACATAATGATGACAAGTTTGTCCGGACAAAACGTCGAAATGCTTGCGCTTGTCCAGTTTTATCCGGACGGCTAGAAAAACAACTTGCTAAGCAAAACTAGACCTTATTGTTATCAAGAAATTAATGCAGGATATGGACTAAAAAGTTCGAAATTATTTACTAAGACGTTATTATCAGTATGATTGATCAGTCTGTTAAAAATTTGAGACGCTTGTTAAACCCGTTATTGTATTGATTTCGACCACAGGATCCGAGTTTTGGTCATACTTTATTACACGACATTTTGCGAATTTAATTTATAAATTGTTTTCGTGCCTTTTTTTTTGGTTTTTTAATATTATTACTGGAGACTTAGAGTTTTATCTTCATCGATTGTGGTATTGGCGTTACTCGAAAACAGATTTTAATGTCATTTTTAACCGATTTCAAAAAAGAAAGAGGTTATCAATTCTACATGTATATATGTAATATTATTGAAACTACGAAATTTTCACACAGGACTATCTAGAAGGGCCTTCTAAACAAATATACAAATTTTCATAGATGTATGTATGTAGGATGTATGTATGTGGGTATGTTTGTTTGTTTGTCCAAGCATAGCTCCGAAACTAGTGATCGGATTTGAACCATTCTTTTTTATTCGACTACACTTACTCCAAATTAGGGAACAGTATAAATTTTATCCAAATCGGGTCAGTAATTTCTGAGATATGAAGTAAAACGTGTCACGGCATAGCCAAATATTACGAGCTACAGGTAAGGTGTCAAAGAGAAAATGTCTTAAAACCCTGGTCAAATTGCAGTGCGCACGAAAAAAATCGAATTTCCAAAAAAAAAATTTTCATCCGTACCAAATAGTCCGAGTTATATGTACGAATTAGCGTGTTATTCAAGGGAAAACTGCTCTAAACCTAAGTCAAATTCTAGGTAGCATATAATTAATCACAAGAGCCATAAAATAATCTTCTTTTTAGTTAAAAGTATAAACTAAAAAGTATGAAATAAAATTATAATTTAAAAAAATTAAACCAATTTCAAAAACTGAAAAGTACCTACGAAATAACGGATTAGGGACATAGAATTTCTTTTGAGGTCGGTGGCAATATCAAAGTAAAACCACACCGACCTCAAAACAAATTCTATGTCCCTAATCCGTTATTTCGTACTTTTCAGTTTTTGAAATTGGTTTATTTTTTTTTAATTATAATTGTACTACAGTTTTATTCCAGTAAAGATGCGTTCAAGTATTTCTTAACGTAATTTTTCAAGATTTTTGACCATCTCCTCTCATGTAACGTTTTTTTTGTACCCTCCCTAAACGTTACGTAACGCAAAAATGGCCATTTTTACCTGAAAGGTTTGCCATTCTGCCCTGATTTGGGGTAATTTAATTATATTTCCCACTTAAAAAAAAATTACGTAATCTCCCCTCCCATTTATGTATCATAATCATTTTACAAGATCTCCTACTTCCAACTTGCGTTACTTGAATACCTTACAAGCCATTCCTTCATATCCTCAGAACAGATGAGTTATTAGGAAGATACCAATGAGTTCCCCTCTACAATCAATGGACATTGATAGGTCCACCAATCCTATCACAAGAAGCGGTCCAATAAATCAACAATATAATCAAGGGAAATAAACACTAAGTAGCAATTTGCGATAATTGATAGGAGAGTTCTTGTGATGGTAACATACATTGCTAGCGATTCCACTTAGCCGCACCAGTGTTGGGGCAAAAAGTTCTTATGACAATCTTGTCAGTCCCATACTTGGAGCTTTGCAAGCTTAACTTTATTATCTACTAGTAATCGCCTGCGGCTCCACCCGCGTAATTTTCCCGTTTTCTCAATATTTTTCATTGCTGCTCCCCTCCTATTCTTAGCGTGATGTTATATAGCCTATAGCCTTCCTCGATAAATGACCTATCTAACACTAAAATAATTTTTCAAATCGGCCCAGTAGTTCCTGAGATTAGCGCGTTAAAACAAACAAACTCTTCAGCTTTATTATATAATATAGATATAGATACGAGTACATTATGGAAGTTTACAAGGCCGTATTTTACTTCCGGGTTTGAATTTTCTTTCACATGAACCTGAGAATAAAAATAATAAGTCTATATTATTAGTACGTACCTACCTGTCTTTGTGTTGTCTGGTTTTCTCGTTAAAAAATTGTAATTGAGAAAGAAATGAAAGATTTTTTCATTTTGAAAATCGAAAATGTAACTCGATACCTCGGATGTTCCAGATTTGTTTTTTTTTTGTAAAACTACCACGGTGCAATTGAGTCATAAGTAAACTTTAATCAATAGATGTTAATGAACCCACATACATGTTGTACCTACCTACTAAAAAACCTCATGGTCTGAACACTACATTCCTCTAAGAACATTAAACCATTCGCAAATACAAACCGCAGTAATGGAGTTAATATCGATGAAACCGAATACGTAGGAATGGATCCTATAAATCTATATATGTAGTTAGATTCATTATGTCATCGCATAGTGCAGAGGGCGTAGCCGTCGAACGCTATGAATATTCAAACCTGTTCCGCCTCGCCTCGTCTCGGGTAAGTCGTGAAGTCAGTTATTAACTAAGAGATCTGTAGCCGATGCCATTCGTTTCTAGTATTTGCTTTAAGAACATGTATAATTTAAGTAAATTTATTTAAACCAGGCCTTAATAATCTAAGTCCTTTTCACTTTTTATACCTATGCTTGATTTAATTTTAATAATTAGGGGTTTCTCAAATAATGTTTACCACTTGGAGGACACCCAATTACTCATTTATGAAAACACATAAATATGCAAATATTACCATTAAATTTCACATAGATCTTTACGATCACAGAATGTACGATATGATGAAACTTGTAGCTATATTATATGCTATGTATGTATTCGTATAATTGGCAAATGATATGTCTATTAAAATGCAGAGCGACTGAAGAATGAAGACGTTGGTAGGACAGCGCTGTCTCAAGTGATCCCATTATTGAATAGAATTGAACCGTTCCGATTAACAGCCAATTACGGCGGCATTTTACATGTAGTCCACGCTGCATGCTCTGGGACGCTCAAAATATCCGCATAAATAGTCACAAATACCTGATTTTAATGCACTAATGTTGGGGCAACTTAGTTGAGTATCCCACGGCAAGCGGACACACAATTGCCTTTAAAGTCACGTTCGCGGCTAAAATAGTCTAATCTTTCCATACGATTCGCGGAATGTTGGGAAAGCCGCAACTAACTCTGTGATAGAATAAATTTCAATACAGTATCAAAATCTATTCATTAATATTAATTCGACATTATTTAGAATCCTTTCGTATGGACCGATGTGGGTTTGTTTCGTGCAAGTTTGTAGGGATTGTCGTGATGTTGTGTATGCGATGCTGCGTGGTTGCGGTGATTTGGGGGCATTTAATTATAACATACTTAAGGGCCGAGGAAGTAAGAGAATTGTTTAATTTAACAAGCGGAGCAGGGGTCAAAAATGACCTTGTTGTTCTCTTTGTAGTTGCAAGTAGGGACCAACATTCAACCCGCTATCATTGTTAATGCTACATGCTGTTATTTTTCGCCTATCTTTACAATATTCAAAATTCAATGACCATCATTCATACCTCCGGAAACGTTTAAAAACACGAGAATAAACAGTTTTATAATAAATCATCAGATCCTAACGAACTGTATATAGAAACAGATTCACCTAAATCATAAATCGGACGCCCAATTAGCGGGGATAATCGTTTACAAACAAACGAATATGTTTTCATACATTAAGCCGCGTAGTCTGGGAGCTTGCGGCGGTTCTTGCGTGTAAATTCTGATTAGAATACCCGTCATACGACAACTTTATGCAACGCCCCGTTCCGGATCATAAAACAGCCGTGTCATGTTTTGAATTTGAATTTTCAATCGCTTTTCTATTCGTGTTTTGTGCTCCTGTCAGGATAATATGTAGTCGGCGTATTTCATCCGTGTGAGGATGATAAAGTAGGTTCGTTCGAACGTTATTCTGTATACAGTTAGTAGTGAATCTTATTAGTAACATGTTTTATGGCAAAACGAATAAGTAAACATTGCGTAGGCACGTTTTTATCCATGGAAAGTTTATTGTAATTCCGTTTTTTTCAGGTTGATTTCATATCGTGAACTAAAATATAGTGCATAACATAAATATTCTTTTCCATTTTTAGATATGACAGATAAATATATTCGTAATTAATTATACGGTACGGTATACGTATATGTATCCATAATAATCCACTGTACCGTATGAATTTTGTCATAAATCCAACATTAGTTTAATCCATCTCAACAACCAGCATCCCGTGTTACGTAGGCAGTTAAATTTCCCACTATAAATCATTGCTGCTCTTATCGGACACTAATAGTTACATTTCTCAATGACAGTTGCGCCATTAGCCGATACGAGACCAGTAGCGCCCAGGGTTGCCACCTCCGGGTTTTATCCGGACTCCATTGCTCTAATTGCTCTTGCGTATCCGGACTACAGTTTAAAGGGTGTAAGATATTATATCCGGATGCCAAGAAACAGACCATCATGATGGACGGATATTGCAAAGAGTAGAATTTTCAGGCAAATTAGCCGGCGATGAATACGAAACGCTGTCAAATTATTCCTTAAGTACAAAAAGTGTGAATAAAACTCATTTTGGTTTTTTAAATAACCTTAGTACACTCAATCAATAATAACAAGTAATAACTCAAAAGATGATTAGTACGGCGACAGTTTAACATTATTTTAATTAGTGAAGTTTCTAAAACTCTGGATCCGCACTTTATGGCAGTTGCCAACCCTAATAGCGCCCCCGCTGAGCTGTGAACGCACAGACAGATTGTACTATTACTAGTGCACTTTTCATTCTGGTAAGGTACTTTGAAAATAGTTAATTTGTTAGATTCTGAATGCGATAACTGTTGGAAGAAGGGGTCTTTGTTATCATTGTGCATAGACAAAAGCACGACGAAGGGAGGTATAGGATGCTTTTTAAAATGGTAAAGAATGAGGGACGATTTCCTTTAGGTGCAAAAGAGCCGAGTCCTGTTTGGCAATAGGCTTTAACGATCACCAATAGGTACTGGTTTTACAGATCGATGAAAAAAGATTCTACCATTAAAAAGGCAATGGAAATCACTACAATTGCTTGTAGTAGGTAGAAAAACGAAAAAACATGAAGGGTATAGGTATTGAATATTGAATAGAACCTACTTGTTTTATTGATTAATTTATTTACAACTAGTGGACCCGCCCTCGCTTCGCTTCGGGAAACCTACGCTGAAACGAAAGTAAAAAAAAGTAGCCTAAGTTACTCCTTGATACATCAGCTGTCTGCCAGTTAAAGTCCCGTCAAGATCAGTCCAGCCGTTTCAGAGATTAGCCGGATCAAATAGACAGACAGACAGACAGACAAAAAATTTTTTAAATGTCATTTCGGTATGTGTATCGTGTATACATACGTATGCATTTAGTAAAAAGCGGTTATTTTAATATTACAAACAGACACTTCAATTTTATTTAGTAGTATAGATATCAATTTTTTTACCAGTTGAAAAATAGCGGGATTAAACGTCCAAATCACCCTCTAGCTACAACTATAGGCTAGATAAGAAATCAGCATAGGCTAAGATAATATCATTATGTGACGTCACTACCTCTACTGCATCGCCGGAGGGCCCCGGGTAGGGCGGTACACACCATCCACTACTAGGCTTTCATGGCCTAAGCCTGCGGTGCTGAGCTAGTCACGATGGTGTTTAACTAGATCATTTTACACTGGTAGATAATAAAGATTATGTGGTTAGGCGATTGGACTTATAGTTCATGTATTGACATAAATATTTACATTACCTGTAATTGGAGGACCACGAATGATAGGCCATAATATAGGTTTTAAGAAATTCTTGTAGATTCTGTGTTAGTGAACCTTATTTTAATGTATCTAAAAATAAATAAAAAATAATAATCATAATATGAAATTTTTATCACGTGCCATGCCGAAACCAATGCGTTGTTCTTATAAATTAGTTTTAATATTTTAACAAAAAGGCAGTAAATATACCAGTAGCTAAGTTTTCTTCTTTCTTTCTTTTTTGTCAATAGATATATTTTAGCCAGGTCGAAGCGAATCGAATTGGGCGAATCTTTAATGATTAAAGATTAATTTGTGGTGTGATATTGTGAATTTTAGTGAATTTTAGTCGATCGAAATCGGGCCCATAGAGCCCAACCTAACCTTAACAAACCGAGTATTTTAATATTTGAATCTGTACAATTACACTGGCCAGTATAAAACTATTTATGAATAGTTTTTAACCCCGTTCTAATATACAGTTAAACAAAGTCATGCATAAAACAACAGGTGCAGATGTGGAAATCTGAACAGCGAACGCAGGTGAAACTTTCGTCCACGTTCTATCTTAAATCGCATCACTTTTCATCGGATTAGATATAACCAAAGATATGGAGCTAGAAGACCGGGCAAACATTCTGAACCTTATTTTATATCTTATAGTTTAGTCACTGCACTATAGTGGGTCATTTAGTTTCCCATATCATGCACTCCCGACCTTAAATTTTCATGTACCTTTAGTAAATAATATTCATCAATTTGGATAACTATTGCTAGGATGGTGTTTCAATAAGGCACGTTAAAAAGATTTAACAGATTTATTCTAAAATAACTTCTACATATTGTAAAGTTGCATTAACAACATATTAAGCATATCAGCTTTGTCATTTCATATTCGTTACAAGTCCAGCATTTAAATTAGGAATTGCGTAGAGAATACGCGATAAATCTAATTTGGAACACAACTAGGGTCGGGTCGTACCGTACGCACCCACCCGCTGCGCACGCGCACAATTTTGCCAGTTTATCTTCCAACTCTGTACATAATTTAGAAGACGTATCAAGAAACGGGGTTGTTTACGCCGCGAATATTTTACAAACACTGACAACGGCTGTCGCGAACAGTTAAATTTGTTATGAGATACACGCCTATCGCGATGTAATCGTATAGCGCTGACTGCCTTCAGTTTTACGATGAAATTTACAATCCTTAAAGCCTTAACAACAAGTTTTAAAATGTACAATACATCTATTGTAGTATTATTATATTTTAGCGGCATTAAAAGCTTTTAATGTTTACTAACTATCACTAACGGTCAATTACGATGTGTTAGATTATGAATGATGGCTTGTATGGGTAAATAAATAAAGTTTATCAGATAGTTCTGAGATTTATCACCATTCTCGTAACGATAACGTATCGCAAACATTTATTTATGACCGCGGAGGCTCTATTTATAACGATCAGAGACAACTTACCGGACAATGCAAATTCGCACCTGGTTATTGGCGTTAATTTAAAATGAAAAACAATCGAGAAATTATAAATATGCGATTTTATTGCAGTCGCAATCAATTTCATTTTAAGCTTCATCGTCAGTACCTGGATATTAATTTAGAACAACATTTTTACTTCAGATAATCTAACCATTAAATAACCCAAACAAGAAATAACTTAATGATAGTGATCAGATGGAGTAACGATGTAGCTACGACTCAATCACGATACAATGCTTACAGCCAGCCCAATTCAATTTAAAGGGGCTAAACCAAAAAATGTATAAACTAGTCCAAAAATAAGTAAAACCTACAATTTTCCCGTACAATTTTAGCTACAAATCCCGTTTTAAATT
This sequence comes from Lerema accius, assembly GCA_001278395.1. Lineage (NCBI taxonomy): Eukaryota > Metazoa > Arthropoda > Insecta > Lepidoptera > Hesperiidae > Lerema > Lerema accius. Next base: position 382,835 of record LGAG01000321.1, on the reverse strand, counting down.
TCAGTTCGTGGCTTCACCAGTTATAAAACGAAAACGCGATCGTTGTAAGTTAGCGACCGCGACTTCGTTCGTGAGTCTCTTTTCGTAGCCGAGCATTAAATCTCAGGCTGACTAGAGCTTGCGAAATCTAAAGATTTCGCCGAGGAAGCCAATCTAGCGGGAATTGCGAATCTGTTTCCCATGGAATCGCCGCTAAATTACTCGCGGTCGTACTATTTTTGCTGTCGTGCGTCGATTTTTATTTACGTTTCTAACTTCGTGTGATTAAGTGGCAAATATTGGACGAAGGACCAGGAAATTATAAGATGTAAGTTGAGATTACTTAAACGTGTGTTTTAGATGTAGAAATAATTTTACAAGGGTTTCTTTGAACATAAATATTTTCTGAAAATCAATAAGCCTAGTATCTGTATCAGATAATACAGGCAGTATCTAGTGAAACATAAAGTAAGTTTTAGAAGTTATAAAAACAGCCAAAACACAGATTAGTTAAAAAATGGAAATATTAATAAAAAGGATGAAAACACTTTATAAATTTTATTTATTTTATGCAACGTGTTTGTTACAGCGATTTTTCTATCGATAACCTTGTTATTAATTTTGTTATAACGATCTATTAAAGGTAAAATGCCATTTAAATTGGTAATGCCAATTTTTGATTTTCGTTAAATGATCTATTAGTTCCTGAGCTAGGGAACATCATCTATAGACATTCGTAACATGAAAGTAATTTAACGTATTCTATTTAAGACTGAATCTTTCTTGAACAATCTCTTTATTCTCAAATTAACATAACCTCTCATCGCTAAATTCACACCCTACATCTACTACTCGAATCCTTTCAATTTATGAATATTTTAATTCGCTTCGACATTTGCATACCGCTTCTGAAGCTGTCGAAGTTGTCAGCGGAAATCGAAGTGTTATAATAAATAAAAGTAGAATGGAGCGGGCCCTAGCACAGGGCAAGATGGATCGTCTGATAGCCAACCAGTAACTGCTGCTATTTCTACCACTCTATTTTAATTCGAGATCGATGTATTGATACTGCATTGCTTTCTAGCCTATAAAAATGATCTCTGATCATTATAACGAAGTTTAATCGCATTGTGGAATATTTGAATAGCTTATAACTCGATTAGATCATATTCGACTCTTTCGAATATTTTCAAATAGTTTTGTTCAAGAGCTTTACTAAAGGGATGACTAAATTTTCCCTCAAACTAGTTATTTTCAGGATTCATTTTAATTTCAAGAGTAGTAGAACTTATGCCCTGCTTAGGTACTCTGTGTTTATGTAAACTGTATCTTATAAAAACAGTTTACTATGTACTAAAGCGAAGCTAGGGCGGGCCAATAGGATTGTACCTACCTACATAAAATAAGCTTCAGTCTTTAAAAGTAATATGTGCCTTTCTTTTACCATTCACATAATACTGTTCTTATATCATTTCATTTTAATACTAGCTAGTAAGAACTAATACTCTGTCGTATGAAACTGCTCGTATATATATACACGTGTATACAAGCACATGTGCAATTTCACCGGTGCACCATTCATTAATTTTAATTGCGTACCGCTCCGCGCGAGTGAGATAGCATCTTGATGGTCGCAGGTGACTACCACATGCACTTGCATATGCTGATACATAGGAACATGCTTACCTATATCTCGTACATCTATGCCACGATTATAAGGTTATTTGATGTAAACTACTCATTTGTTTCTGCCTAATTACATGCTGGCCGGTAAATGAATACCGATTGCAAACAAGTTTTGCATTTGAATTTATGTCGGTTGAAGCTGCGACAAATTGTCGTGCAACTATTGACGCTTTTACGACAGTGCGAAGTTTCATTCAAGAGTGCGAAATTTCACCACTGTAACATCATCATAGTGACAATAAATGTGTGGCGAATAACACTTTAGTTGCCTTATTGTTCCGACAACACGGCGTTAAAATGACGCAGTTACTCTATTCAGATGTGCGACATTTTGTCGTGTCTTTGTCGCTTGTCGCAGAGGGAGTACCAAGCATAAAATTCTTAATTATACATTTGACTGATTATAATATCGCGATTTAAAGTAGATCTGCATAGCTTCTGTTTAATGTTATAAATATAGAGGAATGTCCAATTAATCTCATTAATCGCGGCTTTCTCTGCTACTATGAAACATAAGATTTACGTGAGATTAAATATCGTTTCCCGCGGAAACTGTCGTACAAATTATGTTTCAATTAAGACTAGAAGTCACACGTAAAGGTGTATTGACTTTGACTTAGGTCGAAATTTTACCATAATTTATTAAGTTAAATAATAGAAGAGTCATTCGATATTTAAGTAGCTGTCAAAATTGACGTTTGACACGCAGAGGTAACATATACTCGTACGTCAGGCGCAAGGTCCCCTTTGACAGTTAGTTGATTTTGACATCTGTCAGTTAGGGATATCAAACACTATGGTATGGTCAAATACTGATCGTGGATTGAATCACTATCTCTAGTGTTTTAGGAATATTTGAACTTATACATATAATCTGACATAAGTAATATAAGTATGTTAAGCTTATTAAATATGAGACGATGCCCGCGGATTGGCATGTGGAAAAGTAATTTTAAAAACATTATTGAATCCCAAGGGAACCTTTTATCGTGATAGAATCTATCCTATTCCTGGATGTGTTTTATCTGTGGATCAAGTTTCGTCTTAATCCGCTCAATGGTTAATGTGTGAAGGAATTACAAACATCCAAACATACTCACTAACTGTCACATTTATAATATTACAGGAAGGATATTAATTGGATACCTTTGTTAAATTGTACTTGTACAAGTTTGCATAATATTGCGTTATTTAATTACCAAAATCATTAGCAAGGTGCTTGTAAACTGAAAATGGGGCGCAGTAATTATTGAAGATCTGTATCATCCAAATTGCTTTTATAAGACGCAGAGACGTTGATGAGCGAGTGTTTGCCGGATGTAAGCCGTTATCTTACGGATTGTTTCGGATTTATTTACCTGAGAGCAAATACCTACAATTTATTACATTACCTATATATGTATATAAGAAGGGGACAGCTTAAGGTACGCTTTTGGTACCGTTTTATATAGATGTTAGTTTGTGATTTAGCATAGGTTTATTTTCTACTTTGAGTTGAGTATTGAAGTGCGCAAAGCTAAATTTGATGCATGTGTTGTAAATACATTTAATTTAGAGAAGTAATACACAGTCAAAATTTTCTTTATAATGGTGTTATCCTACGTGTTTCCTAGATGGTGCTAAGAATATATTAGTTTACTAATAAAAGTAATGTATTTTAAATAGCCTTTAATACTAATAAGGACGAAACAGAATTTACTTTGGTGATTAAAGTAGAAGAAAGAAGAATGAAGAACGATTTTAAGAAGAAAAGAAGAAAGAAAAAGTCGCACCATACACAGGCAATGGCACTGGAAGAATTCACGGGTTTTTTTATAACACTCCCGTGATCTCTTAGTGGCATCACTGGTGATGGGCGATTCGTCGATATAGAAGAAGAAAGAACGACACAGAAGACAAGAGAACAGAAGATGAAGAAGAAAATGATAGGACTTGTTTCGACTGAAGATTTTTCTTTGTTTGTTTGTGTCTTGTCCATGGCACTTATAATAATACGAAATCTACTGTGGGGCTATGAGTGTGTAGCGTTTATTTTATTTTTGTTTCTAAATTGTTTATTTTTCATGACTTATTTACTATTATGTACACTTATAAAGTATAGGCAAAAAATTAACTCAAAATGATAGTTAACAACGTAACATTTTACGACATTCTAAAATAAGTAGTAGTAATTATAAGGGATTTAAAAAATGCCTAATAATGGTTGCCACTATGCCACTAGGTATGTTAAAATTCGTAAAACCGTTGTGTAAAAGAAATATACATACCTATATTAAAAATAAATTAATTACACAAAAAAAACGAATACACTTGTGCAAGATTTATATCAAAATGTTTATATAACTCAAACCATCATTAAAAACTATAAGGATTCTGCGTTTGACATTGAAAGAAAACAATTCCAGGTCAAATAAAAAAGAAAACAGTTTCTGGAAAAAGTGTTTGTTTTCTGAGAAAAGCGGAAAATATGCTTCACGAACACGTGACACGAAAGCTTGTGGAAAAATACCAGTAGTAAGTATATAATACTACGTAAAGGTTTCAACTTTGGACCACTTTTAAGAGATAAAGATTTGGCACTGTAAAAGTTTAATGGAGAAGTACTAAAAGCTATAATTTATGTGTAATTGTTAGAATCAAATAAAACAAATCCCTCACGACACGGACTATAAACTACTAAAATCATAAATAGGAAAACAAAAATCCGAGTCCTCAAAATGGGAGTGTATCTATACTAATAATATAAAGCTGATTAATTTGTATGTTTGTTTGTTTGAACGCGCTAACCTCAGGAACTACTGGACCGATTTGAAAAATTATTTTAGTGTAAATAGTCCATTTATCGAGAAAGGCTATAGGCTTTATAACATATTGCGTAAACGGGAAAATTTCGTGGGTGGAGACGCGGGCGATTGCAAATAAAATATGATATCCTATATCACTATGCCTAGCCATACATACGGCTGAAAGACCCTAAAAAATCCTGGCGTAATCAGCTAAAAAAAATCGTGGCTTAAATGTTCTTAAATACACATTTAAAGCCAGTATCTGTTGTACTCAATATCCAGATTTCTAAGCTAAGGTCACGGGTAAGGTATGTCAACCCGTCACTGGGTTGCAATCAAAAAAATGCATTTGCTTCGTCGTCATTACCTCAAGCAATCTGTGGTTAGAGATCTTCTCAATTATATGGCAAGCTAACCCACTTGCACCCATACCAGCTACCACGGTTACTAGAAAGCCGGTTATATGAAGCGTGCCGTTTTTTATACCACATCGACAAGTTATTTCTCAGTTTTTGTTACATATAGAAAAAGTCGTCGCTCTATTTTTATGTTTATTGCCCGGCTTGGTTGAATTTAATCACGGTTGATGTAAAAAGCCGGCAAGTGGGAGTCGCCGTTACGAATCGAGGGTTTTGTATGGAAGATTAGGTGTTTATGACGGTAACTACTAACTATAGGCAGGTCTATTCGGAGACTCTATAAGCACTCTTTTGACGAAAATAATATCCACGTAAATTATTGTTTTAAAGGTTAAGTTTATAAGACATTACCGAATGTGCAGCGACACAATCACGATCAAGAGAGAAGAAAAATAGACAATATAAATAATTAAACTAGTTATAAATAAAATAAGTCCAATTAAATTATAATCTAAATGTTTTATGTCCTTTCAAATCACAATACTGAAGAAGTTTTTTCTTTAAAATTCATATTATGTAACCGTAAAAAAATAACTTCTTAAACTACATAGTTCTGTATACAATTATTCGATGCATTCATTGGAGGTAGGCATCTTTAGCAATACAGCTTTGTCGCCACTTTAGATAAGTTTACCTTAATTTTAACATATTCTCACTTTACATTATCAAATTAATTTTAAGTAAAACTAAAGAAACCCAATCAAAGATCTAGATAAAAGAAATGCAACAACTATAAGTATTTGTAACTGGTACCTAACTAGTATCGCCAGTTCGTGCGTGGATTTATTTTTATTACCTTTAATGAACGCGATGATATACCGATGTTATCGTGTGTTCTCAGGCTTTATTTGATTTAGTATTTACTGAAATTGAAGATAAATTGAATTTATGAAAACGCTTTTCCTTTAATGGAGTTTAAATTACTGTTGTACATGCGACAACTTAGGTACTTGTAGTTTGTAGTGTTGCAAACGTAGTGACTAAATTGGAGCTATAAGCCATATTTTGTGAGTAAGGGGTTTTGTCAAACTTTAGATATTTAATAATGTCACTCAATGTTTGTCAAACTACGTGTTTTATAGTTTGATGGTAAAAAGAATACCGGGAATACTAATATGATAGGTATACGTATAATAAGTTTGTAGTGATTTTTATTTTTAGTGATTTTCATTTTTGCAGTGCGTTGACAATTTTATTGATTTGTACTAGAGCCTTAACATCCTATAAAATACAAAGTTGAGGATACGTATTGTATGATATGATTAATAAATAAATCTGTTTAATATGTGCCACTACTCAGTTACCCCAAAAGTAACGGCCTATAGACACCCCTCTTTACTTTCTTCCCCTGTTTTAAGATAAATAATATATTATTAAACAGTTTCTATATGTAACAAGCTTGATTATTGTCAGCCATACTATTCATAATTTATTTAAGAAATAACAGTAAAAATTGATTTTATAACCGACAGTCGCTTGAATAAATAAGTGCTAAATAAATATTGGATACAAGACGGCCATTGTTGAAAGGTACTGTTAGACAATGAATCACCTCTGAAATAGCTATCTATCTAGCTATCGTTGTCAAAGAACAAAACCGACTATTCGACTTTTTCATGCTCTTGAAAAACTGCTCTTATTCCCGACTATTCTTAAATCGATTAGTTTTTATGTTGAAGAAATCGAATCGATGTTTAGAAGATGCTTGTCTTTTTGTGTTACTATTTAGTGTAACAGAATTGGAATGTATTTTTAGAAATTTCAATTTTGGTGTGCTTAGTGAAGTTGGGTTATCAGGTTCATACTACTATACAATACGTACTGTATCTATGCGACTTAAGTTCATAATTATCAACTCAAAAATTATACATGCCCTGTGATAAGTAACCAAATCTCATGCATTCGTGGACTTCTTCGTAGGCTGAATAAAATAGTGATAATTAATAAAAAACCTAACAAGCCGACTACAAAAAAAAATGTGATATAATAAAAAAATATAGGTAGCCTATCTCACTCCCACAATAGAGAAGAATCCTATAACACCTCATTCGTTGAAGATGTAAAGACTGAGTCTTCAATAAAAAAAATTAAGTATTTTTTTTTTTCATATTTTACGATTTGACGTATGTCACAGAGCACGGTCTGTCGGGCAATGTACCGGGAAACGTTATCATTTGATAAAAACGTTATTTTTTTTCTACTACGCTCATTTGTTCCGAAGTCTCAGTCTATATATTTTTCGTTTGCGCCTGTAAAGTGCGCCAAAAAAATTTGACGTACATACTCGTACATACATAAAAAATATTATCCTCCTTCTAGCGCAGTTGGGTAAATACGTCTCATAGCCCCATTGCTGTAATTCAAAACTTTCTAGGGCACAATGAATCCTTCACTATCTTGTAAATCCTATACTTAGCTTCAGACATCGTTCATCGAGGGTAAAAGCTCCGAACAAGTATCGCTTCGAAGCTGTACGGACAGCTTTTTCACCCAACAAAACATTCAATTAACCTCGGCCCTATTCGATATGGGAGAAAACTGATAGAGGTAAAGGCTATTTGTAAATCCCTTATTAAGTGCATTATCAGTGACGCGTGGACGAGACAATCTTGGACGTATCGCTTCGCCATATGAAAATGCCAAATACGTTCAAGGATTGTACACACAGCATTCTAAAGATTATTTCACACTGTAAATGGCGGAGATTCTCACGATCTTCCTTCATGGTGTGACTGTTTATTTTATTTTTATTTGATTTATTGTTACCAGATATTTCGCCAATTTCAGTATGTATACGTAGCTGAATTTTACAGGAAGATTTAACTTTGGACTCCCTTTTTTCAGGCACGTATGAGTGCGATTGGCATAGTCAAAATTTATGTATGGAAAAGTAAATTTTTTTTGAAGTGTTTTTGATAAAAAACAAAACGCATAACACAGCATAAGGTACAATTACATTCTGAACATTTGAACGGTTATTTCCACCCATTTTATACAGAACATTTGCAGTTTCGTGCCCTGTTACACAGACCGATGACTGCTATCTATCTCGCGACACTTGTTGACAGGCGGATTTACGACAGTGCATAAGGTGCTTATTAACAGCTGTTATAGAGCTACTAACAAGCCATCAAAACTAACCATATTAGAATGTTGTGTTGACACTACTTTCATTAGTTTTTGTGACATGACGACGAATGGTCACGCTTGTCCATAATGATGACAGACGAAGTTCTATTTATAGAGTCAGAATTGTTGGAAACCTTAGTTACTTGAATAGTGATACGGTGATGTCTTAGTGGTTTGAAATGGGTCTCCTAAACAGAGTTCGAATTCAAAATTTAAAAATAATTTATTCATGTATGTATGCAATGCATGTTATTTTTTTTAATCTACCCCCGTTTCGTAAAGGTAATTCGACACGTACCTCCAATTTATATAACTATTACTGTTGTTTAATAATTTATTAGAAACGATTCGATTTTTGACATGTATCTTTATACGTAGAGACGTCGAAAATAGAAAGAAAGAATGAAAGAAAATATATGAATATAATAGGTAACACGATAAATTAACGACTAGTAATCAACAGTTTACTAGTGATTAAATTTAGTTTAGACCTCCAAAGAAGATAAATGACAACAAACAACAATTAACATAAATAAATTAAAATTTCCAAAAGCGGTCAGCTTATAGGAATTCTCAAGATCTGTCATTGTCATGTTCGATCGACCACCGATATGGGAGACACGTGTTAACAGGTAACTGCGCTGTGAACCGTCGGTTAAACATTTATTTATTAACTGCGGTACAGTGAGATAAACGTCGTATCTTGAACGGGAAGACCTCCGCAACTGTTACAGCTCCACAGAATTACAGATTGATCGGACAGACAAGATTGTTATTTAAATGGAGATTTAGTTAATCCATAATTGACTTTGGAATTTCGTTATTTAATATTTAAGTTACGGGTGATATTTAGTCAAATATTTAAAATATAACTTGTCCTTCTTCAATTAAACATTAATTGCATTTTGCATGAAACATAGACGAAACAGTTTAAATGTAAAGTAAATATAATTGATAAAATAATAAATAAGTATCTCATTTTTCAGGCCAATAGCACTTACCAAGCAGACACGATATCTCATATTCAAAGTTTTAACGTATAGACACTTATTTCAGTTGTCACACGAAAAGCTCTGTTAATAGACTAATAATGTGGACATTGACATTTTGCAGCTAGGTTTCTTAAACCTTAAAGTATAGTACAGTATAGTCTATTGAGTTATGGTCTTTCGACCACAAAGCGGACTCTATAAACGTCGTTTAAATAAGGTAACTTATAACACACATTGTTGGTACATCAGTTGTTCCGGATACCTGTTTTCTATCCCCAGAGAGTAGCGCTAATGTCAAACATCGATCGTTGTTTTCTTGTCGGACTGTCCAGCACACTAATAGTGGGTCCCGAGTCACAGATTGCAGGTTAATAAGTAAGCGAAAGATAACGCGAATCCATTCTGATTTCTACGTAATCTTTGTTATTATATAAATGAGATATCTAACTGGTATTGCCAGGTGTCTATCATTATGTATGAGTGATAGCACAATTACGTATCTAGCATTTTAACTGTAAATATACTTTACAATTTACGATTCACTGCGAAGAAAGTTTTGTACTTGTGTCGGAGAAGTCTTAGTTCTGATTTGTTGAGATAAAATGCAGCTGGGATACCTAAAATACTAGTGAATATTTGCGTTATAAGATCAAAGCTTATACAAGTGAATTTAGAATGTACGTACTGTATATTTTTATTTGTGAAAGTATGGGTCTCTTTTATTTTTTTAAGTTTTATGTCACCCCTTAAAGTAAGTAAATATACGTTTGATACAAAGAGACCTCAGACGCACATCTGACGGAATCTTGTTAACTGAGTTTGTAGTTTGACATAACGAGTTATGGGTGAATTCCAACCACAAACTGAGTGCCTATTCTCCATTATTTTAAGAGCATACGTAATAAACAACGCTGACGCAACCTGCAAATTATTTAACAAAACATCCCACAGCACTTCAATGGCGGATGCAAACTGGTGTCCGAACGGAAAACGATAAATATAACAGCATTTCAGACCAAATTGTTTTCATTTACGTATTGACAGTCACCGGACGTCTCGACTCATAGCATAGACGCCATCCCAAATAAGACTGTGGACTGAGACCTACTTCCTTTCTACCCCAAAACTGATGGTCCCAAGACACGAATTAGTCTCATGGGAGATTGCAAATAGGGCGAACAATGAATGAGAAATGTCACGTCGGTTTCCAATTGAAGGTGTAGGGTTATGAGGCGTATCTATTGACTACCCAAAAAGGTTGAGTGTTCTCAATGAATGTGTTTATGTATGTGTAAAGGAAGTGGTGGTTAACTACGGTAAAGGAAAAATGGGATAGTAAGAAAATATTATAATTATGTAGCTTATGTCATTCTTATTGTTTTTAATCAGTTCAAACTTTGTAACATTTTTAAAATGAAAATTGTATTAATTCGTTAAGGTAAAGGTAGAAAATCTCTTTATAAAACACGACTGACTGCTCATTACATATAACAAGTAATTAATAAAAAAAATATAAAACCAAATAATAAATTTTTAGGGTGTTATATTAGAAAAAATCTCTATAGCCTATAGCAGTCCTACCGACGACGAATTCAATTACATGTCACGTTGAAATCTGTTGAGTTTAGGCTGTAGTGCATGCCAAATAACACGCCATACATACGTTTGAAAAACAATACTCTTCATCTGTCGGATTAGTAATTAGTACATAGTTTCTATTGAGTTAAGGGCTTTTATCAGCAACAGTCTTTGTCAAGTGGCTGTTTTCCATAGAGTCTTCTCAATGCGCGTTTCACCCAATCCCTGAGTGATACCACGTTGGTGTATATAGTGGACGCTTTATACATGAAGGCTACAACACCTACCAATGCTTTATACGGCTTCTTTATTATCAAACCATTTCCCATGTCACCGCTGAAAAAAAATTAAACCAAACTTCATATTGAAGACCCGTTTGGTGGTAATGGTTATCATGCCATTTCTAGGCCGCCTAAGGCCTAAGATATGGCTCAACGACTGTAATCTAACGATAACAACCGGGACCGACTGCTTATTGAGAGCTCCGAAACACGGAAATGCTCAGAATTTTTTGATATTTGGTCATGCATTCACTTTCCGCGGTCACCCATCCACTTTCCGCAGTCACCCATCGACTTTCCGCGGTCACCCATCCACTTTCCGAAGACACCCATCAACTTGCCGCAGTCACCCATCCACTTTCCGATGACACATGATATAATAAAAAGGATAAAGGAACAAATGAAACCTATAGTGATGTCCATGGATCGGTACCGTACATAAGAATATTGGGAAAGGTTTGATCCCTGTGTTGTTCAAACAACTTGGGTTTGTTTTCAATCGTTGCTTGGAAGCCTTAAGTTTTCGCATGTCGGCGTAATCTGGCAAGACACGTGGCTGCAACAATATTTAAATTAACTTGTTATCCATAAAAACATAGTTTTGCTAAATTACAATACTAGATGGATAGGTGGTATAAGGTCAAACACTAATATTTATTTTTATAGTCATAATGTTTTTTTTTTATATTTCATAACTAGCAATCCGCCCTGTATTGTAATATTGCTATTTGATTATTTTAGGCGTCGTAACTGAGTACGTCATTATATCTATTTCTATCATAATCCAATCAAAAATTTGCTACTAATTTACAGTTTGTCAATAAAAACGTATAACTAATAGCATCATGTAACCAAACGTAATACATAATAATAATATGTACCTATCAAAGACGGGAGTAAAAATGTTTGTAATTAATTAATTCAAACTCACCCATTGTTTACCCCATCCTGCTGTATACATTATTAGGTCGCCATGAAAACTTTTCTTATATATAGGAATCTTGTTTATACCTCGCATGATAGACACTGGACGATCAAATTTTGCGACTCCCAAATCATTTTTAGCTTTCACATGATCATAATAAGGGTGTATTCTGAACGCTGTTATATTTCTCACGACAGTCGAGTGCATGGGAATAGTTGCTCCTAAGAATGCGTGCATTTCACCGTTTTTCGCCAATAATTCTTTCAGGCAAAACGCTGAAGTAACTACTGCTTGTAATGTGATGAGTGAAGATCCGCAACATGATGGTCTGATGCTTTTAAAATGTAGAAATACTGCATGGGGAAACGTTGTTATTTCTATATCGTACCCTCTTACTATTCGCCTCGACATAGGACCGTGTAAAGACGCCCTACATCCAACCGCGAATGAAATCAAATATATCAAAACAGTATATAAACTTATAAACATGTCTTATGAGCTCTAAACTAACGTATGGTTTAATTAGTATTGGATTACAGCCGATAAAATTGTCATTTTATAGCCGTTTTACAACCATTTTGCGATACCTTCTCGAATAAACTCTACGAAAATAATTAGAAGCTTGAGATATTGCAAATTAATTTTTTATAAGTACTTGTAAATTAAAAAGAGGTCCCAATTGAATAACATACACGTGCAGGGGTAATAAATAGGTGTCTTTAATATTTTTACATTCAGGTTTATTGGCTGTGATTTTTAATTATTTATGAAACTAAAAAATAACTCAACATAATTTCTATTATAAGGTTGTAACGTGGCATATGCGAGAAAAACAATAACATACTAAGTATATACTACAGAAAAGTACCAACTTATAGTGATTTGATTTTAAAAAGGTATTGGATTCGCCCTGTCTTTGTGCTAAGATGAATTCAAACTCAATCACACGTTTTCGAAAGATTAACACTAAATATCCAATCGGCTAAACAACTTCGCAAAGGTTGCCATTTATAATATTAATAGGACTGCCGCAAAATATCCCGGATGTGTTGGCAAAATTATCTGGTGTTAGTAAAACTCGGGAAATACGTCAAAGGATGTAGAAACTAAAAAATCAACACCATTATTTAGCAAAATATGTCTTTTTTTGTATTTTTTAATTATTTGGGGGGAACAAAAGTGGTTCCAAATGGTTCGTATAATATTAAACAACGGTGCTACTCTCCATTCTTTTGTTTTGAACTTGGCTTTGCCACGCGACCGCGTGTGTAGATAAATATAAATTAAAGACAAAATAGCTATCAATTTAAACTATTATAATGCTTATAACTATAACAAATATATTATTTATACAAAGAAGAGTAATATGTATTTCTAAAGCAGTTACATAATAATATTTTACGATCGATGTTTACAGAATAGTCTTCGCGAGGTGGACATAATCCAGTTATAGAAGTAAGATATGTCCGTGTACACCACGATGGAATTTGAGATTTCTGGCCTCTTGAAAGACACCAGCCCAACTTGGATGTAATTGTTGACGACCAAGGCACTGCCCGAATCCCCTCTGAAATATATTTATGTCATTTGAAATATAAGTCATCTTTGTCTATGAAACTGTTACTGGTCAATTTTGCTTCTACGCGTCCTATACCTTTATACACTTAAAATTATTGTGTCATGGATAGTACAATAGATAAAAATAAGAACAGACATACACACACGTAGTTTGGAAACAGAAATCTTGCTTCGTTTTAAACCAAACTCTGCGGCACTGTGACGTAATCCTCAAAATAAATTTCATTGGGATGAATCTAAAACTTTTTAGGATTACACTTTTCCTGTGGAGTTAAGTTGACAATAAAATACGAACTCAGCTGCGTATTCTCTGCTTTTTTTGGCGCCCCCACACAATACACCTTTTGGCACATGTTTTAACATTTTCCTACATTGATCCCGCGACCATAACGCCTGCTTCGCACGGTGCAGAATATCTGTATCTGTTACTTTTACGTCCTGAAAATATACATATTTACATACATGTAGACCAATTTTTATACAGGTAAGTCGGTGGTTAATTATGTATTTTAAAATCTGTAAGGTTTTCCAATGATTTCCTGCGCCCAATTTGTAATTTGCCAGGAAATATAGAAGTCTTCACACAGCTTGTCGAGAGCTGGCGGCATATGGATTGATGTACTAATGTTGAGAACAATTATTATGATGAAGGTCCCTCACGAATGAATGTTGATAGGATATTCTATAACTTTCCTAGATGTTCTTCACTAATTATCACTTGCTACGGTGAAGGAAATATCGTGAGGAAACCTGCACAACTAGAGTTCTCAAAGGGGTGTGTGAAGTCTGTCAATCCGCTCTAGGCCAGCGTGGTAGACTGGGGCCTGTACCTCTTACATTGTGAGAGGAGACCCGAGTCCAGCAGTGGGACAGTTATGGGTTGTGATGATGATGATGTCTTTCACAATTGACTATGAAAATTCTTTTACCCTACTGCGGGTGTGTAAGGAGGGTTATATTTTTCGAGAGTATGCATGTATGCATGTATGTATGTATGTCTATTTTTGTGCCATGCTCTAAAGCCTCAATGACAATGACCAATGTTGGAGGAGAAAAAGCGGCAAAAAAAAAGAAAAAAAAAGCAAAATGACTAGAAAGGTTTAAACTCGTATTATAAAGGATGTCATTGGATTAATATCGATTGTAAGTAAAATGGTATTTTTTTAAATATCCTCCCAATTTTAAGCAGCTGTTTTTTTATAATGGTAACTAGTTTACGTAAGTACTATGGACGCAGTGTCTGAAGGCTAATAGGCTAACATATACTAATATAACAAGGCTACCATTTTTATTCAGTACCGTGTTTCGTCGCACTTCCATGTGTAAAATTGCCTGACCATCATCCTCGTTTGTTAGCTGATTACAAAATTAAAATACTAACTTACATCTGTTATTCCCCATCCTGCTACATAACCCTCACTGGTTTCAGGAGGATTTTTCATAATGACCACCCTCTTTATATATTCACCAAATTGAAAAGGTTTTTTGATATACGCCAGAGCAATATCATTCTCTATCGTACTGGGATCGTAATTGTCATGGATGGATAGTCTACTAGCCATCCTCACCGATCCTTTCAACTTGTGAGCACTACCTGCTCTGACGGAGACCTTAGACTGTTTATTAAAACCCTCGAAGCAGTGGGCAGCCGTCAACACAACATTCTGGTTCAAGATAGAAGAGCCACACACATATGATACATCATCAATTTCTGCTACAATGAAAGCGGAGTGACCGAAATGTTGTATTCCTGCAGGTTTACCCCCCACTATAAAGGGCTCCATTTTCTCGGTGACTACGAATTTAGCCACACACACTAATAGAAAACCTTCTACAATCATTGTTCATTCACACCCACACGTATTATCAACAGTAATAACGTGGTCGCTAACGAATAATTTCTTATCCGTCTGAGCACGCTTCGTTGAAAACTAATCGCCGTAATTCATGATGATGTTTTCTCCAAACATAAAATAGTGGAAATTAGTCGAGATTTGACGCGTTGGAATTTCTGTGCCAAATAATAAATCACGCTTCAATTGTTTTTTCAAGATTATTTTTCGAATATTACTAAGTAGATTTAATAATATTATTTTAGCAACAAATATTTCAGGGTCGGTTCCATTTTCAAACATTTATAAAATAGGTACCATTAAATGTAACATAATGGAGAAGACTGAAATAGAAGTTGAGGCCAATAAAGGAACAACCTTTTCACAACATTTCTCAAATTGTCAGCCAATTTGAACGACACTGGGCGTTTTGAATGTAGTCGTTAATTATCACGCGCTGTCGGAATCGCCTCTCGGTGAAACGGATGAATAGAATGAATGTATTCTGGGCCTATTAGCGGTATCTAGTATCTATTCGATATCAGTGGGCTGCAGTGTTATCTACTACCTAGCTATACTATGATAGTGAACTCGGCTGTTTAGATTGCATCTGAGCATAGCAGTAGCCTGAATTTTACGTTGTTTGATCCTGAAGTGAATGTTACTGATCTTACAATTAAATGGCATTCTTACTAGTAATGTCCAGGTTTATCTAGACGCTTATTTCATCTCGACTCATGAACTATTAGGAAAATTGTGGGGAACTTGGACGAACGGCCGCTCTACCCATGAAACAATGTGACACAATAGAAGTTACATTTCTCTTCAGTTCTGTGTGACACAACAATTTTGTCGTGAATACGTCTTTAAATTTGTTAATATACGGAGGCAATCCTAGAAATCCTTGGCGTTGTAGTTTCGAATCTATCGTCTACATCCAAAATTATTTTGTAGGTACCTTTGGATAACTAAAGGACCATAGAATTAATTGCAAATAAGCGGGAATAGAATAGAGAGGGATGTGCCGCTATTTTGAGGTTATTTTATGACATTTATACATAGTTAAAAATAAAAAAATAAAAATTTACCAGTAACCTAAAAGTATTCACGTACAACACACGGCCGTTTCCATGATACGTTTATACCCAATAAAAAAAAGGATCCTTTCTTCTGTAGATTTATAGGAACTACTTAGAAACAAAGGTTACGTACAGGCTTTGAGAACCTTAATAAATACGACAGTGTATCAATTAAATTAGCAAGCAACTAAAGCAAATATTATCTGTCAGGACGATGCTAAAATTTTATGTAAATATGTACGAGTATATTGTAAAACTGATTTATAACTTGCGTTATTTAATGATTAATGTGTTTTTCACTGTTTTTAAGGCAATGTAATGTAACCCTGTAATAATTGATGGATATTTATTTATAATTATTATGTAATAGAAATTTTACTAAAGTCCAGGTCGTGTTCCTCTTATAAATATATAGCTCTAGCTCTACACACTCATAGCTCATCACTAAGGTTATGTGTCGCGAGTTCTTTATAGAAGTCAAACAGAAAGTCATGTGTGTGACACATGACCGTGAATGGAAAATTTAACTCACTAACCATTTACTACTGCTGGGAATCAAACCTGGGACCACTCAACGGTTTTGAAAAGCCCTTTGTCGACCCAGTCCTCTAATAATTTTTTTAGCATTAGCGCTACTGGTTGTGTGTTGAATTCTTAAAAATCGGAGCTATTTTCAACTGTTTTTTCCCAAAACATTTTATTGCCACTAGAAATTACTTGACAGTTGTCCATATTTATCTGTGGCAACATCACCTTCGTTCCTTGCGATACCTAATTCAATTCTGAAAAAAACAACATCTTCATAATTATGTTAAGCAAAATACCAAAAATCTTTTTGAATCTGTTGTTCTGAGCATTATTAACGGTAGATTTGACAAAGTATTTAACTTCTAGAGCGTGATTAATTAATTGACGTTACTCTGTGACGTCAACGTGCCATCGTAGCGAACGTCATCGATAAAACCAAAACAGAATGATCTTGGTAATCGATTTTCTAAATTCCATTGCATGTATTGTGGCACAAAGATTGATTAAATGGATTTTTACAGTTATTGTTGATTTTTTTGTTCAGTGTTACACAAAATACATTGCACTTTGTCTGTTTTTAGTCGAGTATTTCGTTGCGGCCGAAACAAAGTCTATTCTTCGCTACCAATGACTGGATATGGTGAATGCACTTTGGATAATCCGTTACTATTGTCTCGAATTGAAGTCATTTGTATCTCGAACTTAAAATCGGTTAAAGAAAAACTTTAATTTTTTTGTTTGTTTTAGTCATTCTTATTCTTAGAAAAATTTTATGCCAATTACTATGTTTGTGTGCATTATAAACAGTTATACTTATAACTAAGTTGCTTAAATTAGGGTAGCCATATAAATTAATTAATTAACAGTATTTACGCTACACAAAAAAATTGTCTTTGTTTTATTTTAAGACACAAAAAATAATTACTGTTTAGAGAAAGTAAAGCAATTTAATTTTTGCGTATTAACAATGTACTTGTATATGTAGAGCCTATACAAAAATCTTTGATCATCTAGTATTACATAAAAGGTTGAAAGATAAAAAGATAGTGACTCATGACTCAGTCTAGCTCAAAGAACTTAAAAGACTCAAAGGACTTAGACTCATGTGACTAATAAGTCCTAGTTCTGAAAAACGACTCAAGTTCCGAAATGAAGACTAAAAAAGTTTTTCAACTCAAGACGTGAGTTTCATTCGAGTTCCACTATCTGTAGCAAATGGTAGTGTCTTGTAGATGTTAGCCGAGCACGAAGAAAAAGTACTGCAAAGTGAACCGTTATAGAGAAGAGCGGATAACTGTTCCGGTTCCGGGCGCTGGACTCCGCCGCTGATCTCTATAACTTATATAAAATTATACACTCTGAGTCACTGACTTTTATTATATATACACTATTGGTGTTGCCAATGGATAGGGGTAGGATAGGAAATAGAGTTATAGTTGGATTTGTCTATAACTGAATAACGTACATTTGTACGTACAGATATATCTGTAACGTACAGATATATGTATCTTTGTACAATACTTTGAATACTTAGTTTCATTTAAGACACTATATTTATGTTGTTACATTCTTAGTCCAGTAAAAAGATTGCCCCGTCCGTTTAATAATATCAATATGATTACGAATACTGCAATGTAATATCAGTATTATTATGAATGTACTGCAATACCCAGCTAATTTTAGAAGAAAGGTCCCATAAAACTTTGGGACAAACGAAGCAAGACTTTCGTTACTAGAGGAGATTGTCAATGCGTAGGTAAGTTGGGGTACTAAATAAAACCGCGTTAGATCATAACTTCTAGATAGTCGACAAATAAAACTAATTTTATCAAGTCATTACATACGATAGACCTAACAGTTATTCGTAACAAACATACATCCATGATTATAGTCCAATCCGACTCGCCATCATCACGAAACTAGAATAATCGAGAAATAGTTGTGTAAAACGAATGATTTCACACCCAATTATAGAGACAGGCGTGAATAACGATTCGATTTAAACACCAATACATATAAGCTGTAGGTAATATTCAGATATTCATGTGAGAATTCTGAATAACTTTCTCATGGGTGGCCAAGTAATGTCTTACAAAGTTTGGCGTTGTTAGAGTTCGTATTGGGATTTCATCCATGCCCTAAGAATCGCTTTACTCAAACAGTTATTGGTTAAAGTTTAAGTTACTTATCTTCATCGTTTAAACATCATATTAGAGGATATTAGAGATTTTCTAGCAATTAAAATGCAGGTTTTTACAACATACCTAAGGTAATGCGTTCACATAGAATTACAGAGTCAGATCTACAACAGTATTTTTTTTTACTTGTCCTATTTAGCACGCAGTTAAACCTTGTAAAATCACATACTTTCATGTTATAAATACTTATCCAATTATGCTTAAGTGATTTTATCTCTTTAATATCACAATAATTATGCTTATATTCACAAAAATTGATTTAAAAATGAATGTTTCTTTTAAAAATAAGATAGGTAAAAAAATGGAATATAATACTACGCCAGGAAAAGGGTATTGTTTTTGGTTAAGGGTTCCTAAGAAGTATTTTAAGAATTTAGGTATTTTATTTTTCTATTA
>LGAG01000321.1:334758-358533 GCA_001278395.1 Lerema accius | reverse complement strand
CGCTTTTGTTACTGACAGAGCGATACCAGAAACCTCCGAGTCAAACATCGAAAAGCTGCTGCTAGAACTAGCAAGATAACGCGAAGAACTCGCAAATCTGCTATTTTACCGGATACGCCAGTAAAAAATTAATTGGCCTTGGAACAAAGGAAGAAAAAGGTTAATTCGTCTAAAAAGGAAAAATAGAAAGGTGACCAAGAATAACGGAAGGAAAACAAATAAAAAACAACAAAAGAGTTCAGTAAAGAGGAAATTGTTAAAGGACTCAGATGAAGAAAGTGAAGTTGATGATTATTTATGTCTGATGTGTTGCGAAGCATTTGATCAGAGTAGAGCTGGCGAGGAATGGGTGCAAGACAAGACTGATTTTTGTTTTAAGTGTAACGATAAGTGTAACGTTTAAGAAAAGTCTTATTTTTATTTTAAGCGTAAATATGTTAAGTTGATTGATTTTTTGTTTGTTTGATAGAAGTCTGATTTATGCTTTATGTGCAAAGACTGCAGGCTGATTATTTTTTGTTCCTGATTAAAATAATTATTAATTATTAAACGTTACTGTGATTATGGTGTTTGTTATTTATTGTAACTTTTTACCCCTTGTGTTGTAACAACCAGCCCCTGACGTGGGGTTGAAAGTGACACGTCTCTTTTCTTAGATTTCTTCCAATAATTAAAATTCTAACAGTCCGATAGGAAAAATTATGTTTAAATTTAAATCATGGATAGTTACGTTATCATATAAACTTATAACTGAGTAGTATAATCGCTAAAATAAAAAGTTATACCATTTAGAAAAAAAAATGTCACAACCATCCCCTGTCTCCCCTACATATAGTTAGAGGAAGCAACTTAAATTTTCTATAAAACCCAATGTCGCCAAACTCACACATTAGGTACACACATTATATTTCCTTCTTTCGTGGTAGACGTATGTAGTGAATTATTATTTAACTAAAAACGTAGGTAATTCAAAGGACGCTCAGGCACAAAAATAGAATCAATAATAGTGGCGAATTGGTGATCCTTTCTTAATAGACCATTTAACTGTCACTTCGAAATTATGTAGATTTTCTAGATTATCTTCCTCGTGTATCAGAATGAATAAGCTGTGTTAATTAACAGAATGATGATCTGCAATCTACAGTCCATTCTGTGTAACAACATTTTAAAATCTCAAATCAGATGATGAATGAAATTATTCTTCTGTGATATATCAATAGGGTATTGGTAATACCTATAGTAATACATACATTAATGACGACTTGTATCTGCTTTGTATATTAATTTAATGGAACTACCGTCTTCTGTATGCGGCTTCAAATTGAAAACTTTTAATAATAAGATCAGTAGGCTAGGAGCCGGCTTTTTATTCCAACAAGAAAAATACGAAACAAAACAACAGTATTTTTAGATAAATACAATTAAATCAAAAAAACGAAATTGTTTTAGTTACAATTATATTTTTAAGTAATTTTATCTGTGATATATCCAGATTCTACCTCGTTATAATGCGCTACTCGCTCAGTTAAGGCACAGCCGTTTGGCAAATATCCGTATAAATAACCGTATTTTAAATAAGTAATTCTTATCTATTCAATAAATCAAGAGTTTGATACATTTCACCCACTTGAGCCAGAGGGAGGGTAATTTGTTTCGAGTGTACGTACTACAGTCAACACGACTTGACGAAATCTCTGTTTGGTGAATTCATTTAAACTACATAGGTAACTCTCACCTCCCCCTTCTATTTTAATCAGTCAGATTTTTTGTTAAAAAAAATCAAAATTTAAAATCATTCATTCAATAGGTATCAATGATACACCTTATGCACGTAAATTTTTTGAATCTACTCCCGTTTCGTAAAGGTGCTTTGATATGGAGGAAATGTTTTTAAATTAATGACATGTTTACCTCGCACAAATTGAAACTTTCTCTACACATTATAATAAACCATTGCCAATCCCTAGACTAGCCCATTAACAAAAGCTGTGTCTTCCATGGTGGCCTATTTCAGTAAATAAGGCTAGGAGCTGGTTAACTTAACATGAGCCAATAACGAAATACAACGAAACAACGTGGGCGTCAGCAATATCGCCTTATTGTACGTAATGTTCCCCGAGGATACGATATGGCAGGGTAATGAGAGCAGATACCCGATTACCAATAAACTACCAGTACCAAATAAAACAGTAATTAAATGACCATGTGATTAATTTCAGTGAATTTAAGGGTGCTGCTGTATCTAATATTGAAAGCGGTTATGTCGGTTCTAATACTGAATTTGTCGATTTTAATGTAAAAATTGTAAGGTGTTTAATTACATACGTGTAAGTATGGTTTCGGTGAGTTAGCTTAAATTATTTTTGTTTTTACAGGGTCACCAGTAAACGAATGAACTTGTACTTTAATTATAAGACCTTATGAATGTAGCATGATGCAATAAATAAATAACTTATCTACTAGATGACACTGATCAAGTTAGGTAACAGTTATCTAATAGATGACACTGATCAAGTTAGGTAACAGTTATCTAGTAGATGACACCGATCAAGTTAGGTAACAGTTATCTAATAGATGACACTGATCAAGTTAGGTAACAGTTATCTAATAGATGACACTGATCAAGTTAGGTAACAGTTATCTAATAGATAACACTGATTAAGTTAAGTAACAGTTAGCTAATAGATAACACTGATCAAGTTAGGTAAGAGTTATCTAATAGATGACACTGATACACTAACACACTCATACCGCTGCAGTAGGATTTCCTGTGTCGCGGGTGGCATGGACAACACAAATAACACATCAATAACACCCATGACCCGAGTACAAACGAGGTAAGAAGTGCTGATGTCGATCTTATCCAATATGTTGAGCATTTACTAAAGCTGGCCCTCGCATATGGCAGCTTAAAGCAATTCTCTTTCAACAGCCTTGAAAATATAAGATCTGGAGTATGGAGGATATGAAACGGATAATTAGAGAACGAGAAAATAAGTTGCAGAGCATCGTCTGCCAGGTCATCTAATAGTTCATACAATAGTTTATTTCTATACTATTTTATAGAGGTTGAAGTTAGCTAAGTTGGTAACTAGGCGAAGCAGGATTTAATGGTTTTGACCTCGTAAATCCAGTCCCCTCATTAGCCGGGAGATACATCGCGCCCGCGCAGTCTGCAACCAACTCGACTTAGATTTTACACCGAAACGAAATTCAATTCTAAACTGAATAGTTTTGTAACAATATGCGGTCTTTTAATCTGGTTTCCAATTAGCGAAATTATATAGTAGGTAAATAGCTATTTGTATAAAAAACTTTCACTTACATAGATATATGTATACATTGTGTTACTGTAGGGCGTTTGTTCGACTCAGTGTCGCGATGTCACCAGGTGATATAATTGTTGTCACAGTATATGTATAGGTAAGTATTTGGATTTGGATTCGATCATGTCTCATTTACAATGTTAAGCAAAGACATCGTTTGAGCAGATGTTCTCATTTTCCTGTGCTCAAAAATTAATTGAAGTAAATTCAATTCGGTGTGACGAAATCCGTGGAAGCCTGATGCCCCCTGCAGGGAAGCTCAACTGCAAATTATCCTGCTAACGGGATGATATTGATTTTAGACACAAAACACATAATTTATCTATAATGAGGTAGGAAAGGCTTTCTATTTTCAACGAATAAATTAACAGGTGTTATAATTAAATTTTATGTTTTTAAATAACACCTTTAAATAAGTAATAACTAATAAGTCGTATATAAGATTAAAGTCTTGCAGAAATTATGTCCTATAGTCATCCCAATGTCTCAGGGTATCTATAGCTGTATCTCACGTGGAACTCGCCAATTGAAACATTAAGCCAAATATGAAGATGAGTCAGTGAGTCACCATAAATTGCACGGAGCACATTGCTAATTTTAGACATTTTAGGATCCACTCTTCTCCGGGCTTCATTGTGAGAGTTAAGAAATAAAAATAAGACATACATCATCATTTACGTGGGTTAGAAAATTTTAAACACCTTTGAGGCAAGCGGTAGCTCAGAATTTTTCTATATTATAAATGAGATTTTTTAACGTAGCTATACCAAAATCTACGGCTCAAAATCTAAGAAAATAATTTCTATATTTAATCTCCGATTGCTGATTGAAGGCATATAACATTAAATTCACTCAATTCTCCTCACTTCAACTTCAACTTCTCTTTACATCAATTTCACTGTTAAGAACTAAATAACAATAACTCAGATATATTAACAATTAAATACATATAAACATCATTGCAATTATAACGATAATATAGAAAGAAAAATAATTGTTAAAGTGATGGAACTCGACTGAGGAAAGAGGTGAAGTAAGTATTGCATCTAGCAGCGTTATGCGCCGTTAAGCGCGACGATCAAAAAGTGTGGTAGAAACCAACAAAGAGGTAAACGGTACTAAACAATATTTGATGAGTTGCTGCAACTAATGTTAGATATGACAGTTGTTTTTCTAATACCGAAAAGTTTTAGGCTTCTAATTTTCTAAGGATTCATTTTAAATTCCAACTAGTAATCGCCGCGGGCTCCGCCCGCGAAATTTTCCCGTTTTCGCAATATTTTTTATTGCTGCACCTCTCCTATTCATCTTAGCGTCATGTTATATAGCCTATAGTTTTCCTCTTTAATTGGACTCTCTTACACTAAAAGAATTTTTCCTATCGGTCCAGTAGTTTCTGAGATTAACGCGTTCAAACAAACAAATAAACTCTTCAGCTTTATGTCACAGTAAATGAATTACTCGTACTTTACCGTGTATATGTATGTTAGTATAGAAGTATAGATTTTGATTACATACCTAAATTATATTTCTGTTACATTACTTGGTTTACCTACTTGTAATCTCTTCTAGTAGGTACCACTATTTTGTTGACAACCGACTAAATACGACCCGTAACAAAATTAAAAAAATATACACTCATATAAATCTTAAAGATCAAGTTATTATAGCTCTAGCTCTAAAAGAAATCTTTCTTTACCTCGAAAATACGTGTTATAAGTCACACTTAACTTAAAACAAATACCTAGTTCAATATAGCTTGTAAGAAAGTGCACTAAATTGCATTAAATACTCCTAGGTTCCGAGGATCCAGTTCTAGGCCTTAAATCGTCATCAGCTAGATATTGTTCCATGTAGCTGCCAGCCGGGAGAACTGGCTCCGTTCAGGATAATGGCCAATATTTCACGACCATTATTCAGAGCTACTACACGACTTGGTAATATTTGAACCAGTAAAATTAGGAAGACACTATAACCGGTCTGGAATGGACAAATTAAATGGAAAATTATTCGGACGAGAACATTTTGTAATTGTATTAAGGTATAGATGAAATAAGGATTTGGCATGAAGAACCATAAGGATTGGGCATGGGGGGAGGGTGGCCGCGTGAAGTATTTAAAATCGTCTGAAACTGTTGAGACCCTGTTAAGTTACATTTTTCGCTTCATCTTAAATTCATGCTTTCCTCATCCTTCTAAAACCCCTCAGGCAGCAGCTGGCAAGTCACTTGATTGCGTGTCCAGAGAAAACGAACTATAACGGGTACAAATAGCCTTATTATGTCCACGAAGCTTGGATCATATCTGCGAAGAGCATCATTAGGTTAGTCATAACATCGCATCATCGTAGACAAGTATCAATTTTCCGCATCCAGGCCATCGTTTAACGCAGGAAGAAATGTAATACTTCCTGAAAATAATGGAGATGACGGCGTAAACCGGTAAACCATCTATTTCTGTTTCTGATGCAACGGATGCGGTAATCTACCGATTGAGCTCGTGCGGAAAGTATTACCGGTGGGACAGTACGAAGCAAGTAGACGAGCGTGGTTAATAACATCGACCATTAATGACTGACTACTGTATAATTATGCCCGACGGTATCTATAATATATGCTCTGAAGATCAGAATTAATTCGCCCTGGGCCTTGACCACCATCTATCGTTTTGTGTTTTAATCAATGCGCTATATAAGATAATTATGTACAAACTTCCGGGGTTAAGGAATTAATAACTATTGCTCCCATTAACCCCTATCACCATGGGACTAAAACTTTGAATCTCAGGACAAAGTGTCTTAGAGTCAGATAACGTCATATAAGTTAGCAACCAGCTGAGTTTGATCTGGATCGCCTATTTTATCGTGATGTCCGAAGAGGGCGACAAGCAATAATTACAAAAGAAACTTGGTCCAAGTAAAATACTTGACCATGGGACCCTAAAAAACTATGATGATAATTCCTTCAAAGAGCCCACAAGATGAGCGATGTAACAAGTTGAGTAACTTGGTCCAAGTAAAATTCATTCCCGACCATGGGACTGTAAAAAGCTATGATAATTCCTTCAAAGAACCCACAAGATGAGCGATGTAACAAGTGGAGTAACTTGGTCCAAGTAAAATTTATTCCCGACCATGGGACTGTAAAAAGCTATGATAATTCCTTCAAAGAACCCACAAGATGAGCGATGTAACAAGTGGAGTGAGATATGACGTGGACTCAATGTCGTTATCCTGGTGGTCAGCCGAGCGTGCCGCCCCCCGTTCCGCTTGGCTCACCGGTCACCCACCTTGCGCATTGACGACTTGGCCTTGTACCACGCTGCTTGAGATCACAATGTGCTCTTACAAATCCAAAATTATTCTTAGCTTTAAAATTGAAGTAACAAAGAAGCAGCCAGGAATATCGCCGATGTTTACTGGGGCTAAAGTTGAGTTCTTCTGAGATGTCTGTAATTAATTGCTCAAAATAAATATAATGAACCTATAACATACATGCTTAAGGATTGGTTGGGTTGGTCCAAATTTTTTGGAAATTTCACTCTCTTTTTAAATTCGTATTAGGTTAAACAACGTTGTGTCAAAAATATAGACGATGCAATCTTGTGTTAGGTTTATCAAATTCGGGGTTCTCAAACTTATTGGAAACTACTTTAATTTAAATAAACCTCAGAAATCCCATACAATTCTGCCGAATTTCCTCTGAGCTCATTATAGGTCCTCGCGAAATTTCTAGCGCCTACAAGGAGCCATCTTCGCCCACATTGAGAAAGACTGGTCTAAATGATATCGTTAAGACATGTGGTAGTTAGGCCATTAGTCAGTTAGTGAAATTAGGACAATTGCACGTGGTCATTGGGATAATAACTTCTAGTTCAAAGGTGAGATGACCAGACCCAACTGGGCAGGACGTGATAATTGCGTTAACTAATTCAGTTTGGACTGATTCATCTCTGCAAACAGAATGACACTTTTTATCTAGTGACTCTCATTTCATAGACTTTTTACCAGACTGCGTAAGACGGATAATATTTTCGAGCGTATGTATGTATGTCCATTTCTTTGGCACTGTTTAAAGCAGTGGTTCCTAACCTTTACAATATCGTGATTTTACCCCATCTTTAAATGTTATCAAAACAAACAAGTACAACAAATGTTATGAAAACCTACAAGTTCTAATTTTTTTACTTATAATTAGGTCGTTAATTACTCCATTAAAATAGGTGATTTACCCTCACGGTGTATTTACCTCTAGGATAAGAACCCAGGCTTTACAGTCTAAACATCCTGACGGATTGCAACATGCAGGGTGTCGTTGGATTCATCTCAATTGTGAGAGTGACAGACTATATATTTTTAATAATTAAATATAGGTACCTACTAATAGGTACACAAAACTACTAGTAATTGTACATTGTACATCAAATCTCGTTCACGGTACATGGCAACAATGATCACCAGATTTCAGTGGACAGGTGATGACGAAACATAGTTCACCAGAGCGGAACTAGAGGGCGCACGGTCTGATGCGCGCGGTAGTCGTGTTAACTGGTGTTAGCCACTTGCACTCTACTCAATATGCTCGTTTGTCAATGTAAACTATGCACCTGTCTTTCTATTGTACTTTTAGGGTTTCGTTGAAGAACGCTTATTAAAAAATACTAATTTGACTGCGCTAGAAGGCGTGTATGTATGTAGGTACTCTTTTTGTTATACTATGTTGCTCATTTCTGTAGCAAGTGTTACAGTGCAATTGTTCGAAAGATTACAATAATAATTATGACGTGTCATTTGATTTATGTTCACTGAGAGAGTAACATTAGCTTAATATTCCCACTACCCAACTATAGAGCAATCGGATTTTTTTTGTGATAATAAATCTCGTAAAAAACAGCCCAAAAAGGGTAGTTTTTGGATCTTCACGCCAAATACGCATAAGTAACGAATCTGTGGTACCAACATACCAATGTTGTCAGGCGTCCTCGTGGCACCAACTGCTGAAAACTGGGTGTAATTTATTTCCAAAAATTCCGATTTTATATTTTTGTACTATGTCCCGCTTTTGTCATAACCGTGTAGTTTATTCGCAAAATAATTTTGAAAATCCCGACTTGCTACAAAAATCCTGGCAACGCTACAACATACCTAGTTATTGACATATAAATACAGTGATATTACGGACTAATCTCAAATGAATAACAAAAGAGTAGGTAACAATAAGAAAGATGACATGCTGCTATCAAAGCACGGTTGCCCGGGTCACTGAACTATAATTTGGTCGTTACTCACGATAATTTAAAGAGCTGATCGTCTCAGCCAGTATTGTTGCGTCTAGGTTAATTGCAACTGGACTGACGTCGATTGGATACTAAGAACTGTATTATAAATATAGTTATTAAAGGAAGATACCTAAGTTTTTCTGCATAAATAAACTACCGGTAATTGTAAGTATGTAATCTTTGTGTG
This sequence comes from Lerema accius, assembly GCA_001278395.1. NCBI lineage: Eukaryota > Metazoa > Arthropoda > Insecta > Lepidoptera > Hesperiidae > Lerema > Lerema accius. The sequence goes on along the minus strand of LGAG01000321.1, from coordinate 349,743 downwards.
TGATTGAGTGCGCGTGCGTGTGTGTGTGTGTTTGTGTATATCGACGGGAAATCATTTTAATTCATGTCTTATATATTGAATGTCTTTGGGACTATTATTTGGATAATGTTCTAACATTAGCACAAAAACAGAGGATACTCTTTGGAATTGTTGGCCGAATCGACGTCATCTAAACCTTAAAAAAATAGGTACTGGTATAGTATCATGCCTATTGTGTTAATAGAATCAGGAAGCGAGTATTGAATTAACGTATGATGAATACCCTAGAATAGGGTTGGCAGTGACTCTACCAAATGTTACTTTTCTTTTAACCCTTCAGTTCTTACTACTTAATCATGAACCAAGTCCTCTTCTGTGTAGTAAGAACAGTATGTAAAATTTTATTTTACCAACTCCTAAAACTCAGCTATTTTTCTATTAGCTAAAATATACAATTTTTATTATGAGCGCAGTTAGAAAATGTAGTTTTAATATCACCAAACCTAATATTACTTCATGAAATTTTGTAAAAAAATATTGACCTCATTTTACAATTGTTAAAATTTTTAAATAACAATACGATAAGGATACTCCTTAACAGTTGGGACTTAGTAACATGGAATATCTACTGTTCAGATATACAGGCGTAAACAGACATCCCTAAAGCTTGTTTTATCGTCACTAATAGAACAATATGTGTCACACGTCAACTCGGGTCGCGTAATCTCCAGCGCGCGCAGTGACCAGTGGCACACGCTCGTAGTCGGGTAGTCGGGTTGACGGGTTGTCGGGTTGTCGGGTCAGCCGGTCACTCCCCGCGCGTACCACTGACCACCACGGGATTGCATTACGTGCCAATATTAAATTCTCGCCTTTTTTAAAGTTTAACATTAAAAAAACACGAATAATCGTTGTCAGTTAAAAAAAAACAGTGTTTTGAGGGTTAATTCGATTTTCGAAAAATTACGAATATTTTTTTTCTCTCAAAATCTAAATTAAAATTTCAAAAATCACTTTCTTTTTTTTTATCCTGATTTTTTTTAATCAACCGTTTTTTGAGGTCTGAAGTTTTGTGTTTCGTGGATGTGGCACTTTTTAGCGAAGAATAAGCAGGTGGCTGCGATGTTGGGTGTGCTGGCGATAGCTGCCCTGGTGGTCATCGGCCTCACCACCAAGGGGTCCAGCTATGCCGTGGTAGAACAAGTTATGACGGAAACAGAGGACATTAGTGAGGATCCTCATGTCTTCGCTACTCATACGTGAGTTTATGTATTTGTACTTGTACTTTGTGTATTTTCTTCTTTTCATTTCTTCTTTTTTTTCCTCTCTTCTCTTCTCAGGTGTTTAATTACTGTCATCGCTGTTCGTAGATAGTGACTACTACGTCATGACTTGTCTGTTCGTTTGTCATCTATTAAAAAAAAAATAGTTAGGTACCTACGACTTTTTTTATTGTTTTCAAATGAAAACAAAGATAGTTTATAGAAGCTTCCCATCTTCGAAAAAAAAGTTACTCTTTCAATTACAACGACACCTTATATTTTGAAAATCTTCTATAGCGAGAAGGAGGGTATTCAAGAAACAGAATATAAATAGAAATACTTTATTGCTTTTCAGTTTAGGTTCATTACAATATAAGTGGCCAGAGCCTTTTTTCAAGCGTATACTAGTATGTATGTCTGCACATTTCTTTGGCACGCTCTACATCCCAAACGGCTTGACAAATCACAACAAGTAAGGTGTCATTAGATTCGTCATTAGTCTTCACTGTGTTGCGACATAATCTATAGGTTCTTTTTTAAATACCTAACCTATTATCAGCAGGGTTTTTGTTTTTCTATTAATTATTATTGGTTGATCAAACGATTGGAAATTCTAGTACCTAATGACGCATTCGTAATCTCACATACAAGCGTTTTGTATCAAGCCGGCTTTGTATTGAGTGCGACCTTGTCGTTTGTTAGCACTAGTTCACGACTGACACTCTTCTATGTACGGTCAGCATACAAAATTAAATGATAATTTGCTGTAGTTTTAGCTAAATATACAAACGATATAAAATGGTATAGTGACTTTTAGAGTTTCTGAATTGTTGAAATAGTAAAAAACTCTCCATCAATTTTATTGCTTTACATTTAGTGTCCAGTGATGTAACATAAATTAATAGATGGAAAAAAATTAATTTGTGTGAAAAGAAATAGTTAGTGTTTTAATAAAATGATATTTAAAATTTAAATATTTTTATCCTAAATTACAAATAAAAAATATCTAGTAATAATTACGTACCTGCGATTTCGTCAATATTAATTTTTACTTTGTGGGATTACCTACGTTATATATTTTTCTCTACTTTTTATGCAGACCGTACAAATACACATGCAATAAACAGTTCATAGTTCAGCATTACCTATGATATGCTTGGCACAACATGTTAATTTTACTCACATTACCTACCTCACTTACCTACTTATCTACACAGCTCACGACCCTGATGACTTTGTCCAGTTTAATTTATTGCACTGAGTATGAATAGGTGATAATGCTTATTATACGATAACCACAGACCAAAAAATATATAGACGCAGTCTTCGGAACAAAGAAGCGTAGTAGGGAAAGATATAACGTTAATAACAAATTATAATGTTTCCCGGTACATTTCTCGGCAGACCGTGCTCGGTGACATTACGATGTCAAATTGTAAAAGAAGCGAAAAAAAAATTACCTCATTTTTTTTGTTCCGAACACTGAGTGTATATTTTTTTTGGTCTGAGATGAAAACATGTAAGAAAGTGATAACAAATAATGTAATCTCTAGACAACAATACAAACATAATAATATTATTATAAAAATGTTTTGTTATTTTAAAAACAATAAATTACGTCAACCACTAAAAGTAAAAAGACAATTATATTGTTTGTTTATATTTATATTTTGCTTTATCGACACTTACTACCTAATAGCCTTTTATATCGTTGACGTAACTTTTAGACCCCTTTATAATAAATAATCTTATTTTACGCCTTATACAGATTAACTGCAATAACGCAGTATGAAGTAATAAGCATATTCGATATTCATACATTAGGTATTTGCACTCTGAATTTAGAATTTTACGAGTTGTTATGTAAACTACTCCATTTTAATTAACTGTATGATTATCTAAATATTTATTAATGTTGATTTTTATCGGTATGAATGTGATTGCAAAGCGCCTGTTTTGTTAGAATAGCAATTTTTTTTTGCTGTGTTTATTTAGATAATCGCGATTATGGCGATAATTTGCATTGGAAGATTTATTTTGTACATCTAATACATAAAGAAGCTATTCCTTGCCTTTATGAGATTAATTAAGAAAGTTTGACATAATAAATTCTAGCATTTATATTGGTCACTAGCATATTGTAGTATTAGTGAAGTTACGACTGGGCTTATTTTGTTTTGTCATACTTCAATATGTAAAACTTACAACGGGATTATGTCATTTAGACGCAATATTAGCTAATACTTCTTTAACTGCAGTTATTATCCAATTGACCCGTATCCTATATTGAGTAAATCACGTCAGATGATGTCATGTTCTTAATTTAAATTCATCAAAAGCTACTTTTACAGGCTTCCGGGCGATGATCACTTCATGCCATCCATCGGGAATGGTCATATAGCAGCAAACATATTCAGCGATACAATTTACATGAACGGATTGTACAATGGGCGCAAAGGCGAGAGTCACCGAGCAAGAATACCAAACTGGGCGAATATCAGGCTAAATTCAACTTTAACACACTTTCCATACAGTCCAATTTATAGTTTGGACACGAAAGAAGGAGTGTTCAAAGTAACTGTGGATAGAGACCGGTCAGTTGTTACTCAAAGGATTTTTGCCCATAGATATTATACTAGAGCAATTGTTAATCAAATTCAAGTGGTAGCGAAGCCATTTGGTAAGTAATCGCTTAGATTGTTTCTATGCTTCGATTACTTTAAACCGTAGTAGTCCATATCATTTTATTTTGCTTCCTAAAAAGTTGCTATTTGTGATAAGTAGGCGTAGCAGTGATATTATGTTTACGTGTTATTTTACATACAATCCTTTTAATATTATACAAATTAATAATTAATTGATATTCATTTATAACACAGCCTTAATAAAAGATTGAAAAAGTTACTGTCCAAAATTATTTAAGTGAGTCCTCACAGAGAAAAGGTAGGGTATTGGAATCGCATTTATGGATCATTCAAATTACGACTGTATTATATTGCCGCAGATCCCAATTTCATTCATCACGAGATATGGATCGGTCTGAAGTTCATGCCTGGAGCAGACAGCGAAGACATAAGGTTCCAACCTGCTGTACCGGAAGTTATAGAAGGTCGTACGGTTTGGAAAGCCTGTGGACAGACCAGGGAGACAGAGGATGAGGAGTATCAGCCCTTACCAGAAGAGGTGTGCGCGTACTGGACTTCAGTGCCTGATCACCTTGTGGTTCCTCAACACGGATCCAGAGTCATCACCTTTGTGATGACCGTGGATAAGAACGAGACTGTTGCCAGGCAGGAGTTCATCAAAGGTTACATTACTTTTTGTTACCTAACAATTAATTGGCGCAACTTGTGTTCAAAAGTTTTGTTATTATTGTATGGTCTAATATTATAGGCACTAGCACTACATGAGGACTTATACCTACTTGGAAACAAATAAATAAACGCTAACACACTTATATCCCCGCAGTAAGATTCTCTGTGTCGCAGGTGGCATGGACAACACAAATAACACATCACTAACAAACATGACTCGAGATATCTGTCACATTAATATCTGCCCCGGCTGGGAATCCAACCCTGGACCCCTCGCTTTGCAAGCAGGGTCACTACCAACTAGGCTACAGGGTCGTCAAGAAATAAAAAAGTTGTTTTCACCATTTTTGAAACATCGAAATAACATTGTAAAAGCGCCTTTAGAAGTTGATGAGCAAAGATTTTTGATACAGTTTTTTAGCGTATGGTAAAGTTTACAGATGTACATAGTTTTGCAGGAGGATGGAGAGGATCTTTACGACAAGCACGTACAACAATGGCATCAGCTGTATGAGCAAGGTGCTATGGAAATTGAAGGCAACTTGGATCTGGTGAGTTTTAGTATTACAAATTGTAATAGTACCTAGGTATATAATTTTAGATCACACTGCGATAATTGTTTCTCTACATAGAGACGGAAATACAGATTTTAAGTCACACTTATTTCTTTATAAAGACTCTCTTTAATTAAGAAACATAAATATTTTACTCCTTTAGTAACTTAGTAATAGCAGATTTGTAATTAAACATTTACGTTAAATACAAAACACATGGTTAGATACGATGTATCTGCCCTTATTTCAGTCAGGACAAGTCATAACTTCGGTTATAACAAAACGTATTTAGGGACAATGAATTTAGACATTTCTTTTTATCGTCTCTGGTTTAGCAGAGTCTAAAGAAGGGAAAACGTATTTAGGGACAATGTGTTTAGCTACTTCTCTTGAATCTCCACTGGTTTAGCTGAGTCTAAAGAAGATTAATTTAAATTTCAGGCAAAGATAGTCAACGGGATCTGGTATTACTTTTTAAGCTCATTGCCAGCACAGGAGTCCTACCAGCCGCTAGGCCGATATTTTGGTCTAAGCCCTACAGGACTTGCAAGGGGAGGCACTTTTGAAGATTACGAAGGTACGTTTTTTGAACTGCTGTTTATACAATTTCTTAAAACTTGTTGATATACAGAAATAGCCCATTCGACCCATAAGCTTATAGTTCTTCTTAGGTAATAATTTAATTAAAATTTATATTAATGTATTCACCTGGTATTCTATAATTCATTTGCTAACAGAGAGAATTATATTAAAACATTTATTACTTACTAATATAAACATTCAGATAAATAAAGCGTAAGTAACTTCGCAAAAAAAAAATTAGAAAAAAATATCGAAATCGACTCATAGTAAAAGTCACATCAGTCGCGGTTACGAGTAAATTTTACGACAGCCCAATTGCAGTCGCTGTCTGTTAAAATGGCATTACGCCTTTTCAGGTCACAACATGTGGGATACAGAAATGTGGATGTTCCCCAGTATCCTGATACTGTATCCTCAGTACGCGGAATCTCTGCTGCAGTACCGCCTTGACACGGCATACGTGGCTGAGAAACTTGCCAAGATCACTGGCAATAAGGGATACAGGTATACATCACGACAATTTCTCTTTATTTTGGGTACTTTGGGAAGTTATTACAGACCGTTATCTTAGCTATTAAATATAACTACTACTTATAAGACACAGACGAAAAAATATAGATTGACACTTTGGAACAAATGAGCTTATCAAATACGTACTTATCAAATGATAACGTTTCACTGTACAATGATCGCCAGGCTGTGTTTATGTCAGATTTAAAAAAAAAGAAAAACAATACTTAATTTTTTTTGCTCCAATACCTCATGAAAAATGATTGGTAAGTAGGTTAACTGCCACTTACTTGTATTTAATAGGCATGTAATTTTAATTCGTCTGCACAACCTTAAAAGGAACCTTATTTCTCAAGCAACACCCATAAAAGCCACCGATAGAACTAGAAAGCCATAATTTTATCAAGAATTCATTAACAATTCAGGTTGATTTTTTTTACAGATTTCCTTGGGAGAGTGCATTCACGGGAATTGAAGTGACGCAGCCGTGTTGCCCTCAGGTAGCGGAATTCGAGCAACACATAAGCGGATGCATAGCTTTTGCTGCTCGACAGTACTTAGCCACCACCAGGGATGAGAACTGGCTGAAGGTAATAACTAGTTTCCGTCAAATTAACCTTTACCTTGAAGCATAGTGACGTCTTACTGGAAAGCACAATAGGGGGCCTTCAAGTATTACGTAACGCAATTTGGGGGGAGGCGGGATCGAATAACATGTTATGTAACATTGTCTTTTTATTCATCATCATCATTATTGCAACCCATAACTGTCCCACTGCTGGGCTCGGGTCTCCTCTCACAATGTGAGGGGTAGGTACAGGCCATAGTCCACCACGCTGGCTTAGTGCGGATTGGCAGACTTTTCTTTTTATTACCTACTAAAAAAATCTAGGGAATACAATTCTCATTAAATCGGCAAATGGCATCATTTCTATGTACCTACCTAAAAATGGTCATTGGAGTGTTAACGTAATGTAACGTAACGTTATGAAGCGTTAGATTTAAAAAATCTGCAAAAAAAATCTTTACGTAGGTAAGTAATACATACTTGAATGCTTACAGACTAAAAGTATAAAATGATGTGGCTATAATTCTGATAATTTTCAGCACGGTGGGTGTTCAATAATCACACATATTGCTGACTTCTGGGCCTCTCGCGCCGTCATTAACTACACCACCGGCCTATATCATATTGAAAGTAAGTTACACCAATGTGAACAGCTAAATTCTTATAGAATGAAACGCCTACATAGCAAAAGTTGTCCAATATCATGGGCATTTATCAAAGGTACATGAAAATTTAAATTCTAAAGTACCTGATGTTGAAAACTTAGGGATAGTCACATCTCCTAGTATTGTGTTATAATACATCACCTGGTAGTTGATGCAAAATAATGAATTAGAAAGATAATTTGTAATAAGCGATAGACATTATGTTTTCAGACTAAAGTTATGTAATTTCAGATGTGATGGGGCCTGACGAAGACCACAGTAATGTCACGAATTCAGTTTTCACAAACGTCATTGCTGGATATTCATTGTATTTGGCCCAGTAAGTATCTATATAGATTACAATTTAATTTGATACCAGAGAGGCACCAGATTGATTTAAAAATTTAGACCATGGCAGTTGCATTAAATAGAATTAGAATTAAGGTGTAGACTTAGCAGAAACCTCCACTAGATTTATTGGGAATTCCTGAATTTACCTAACCGATATAAAACAATTGGAATGGAAATTCACAATGTAGACCTTACTGAAACCCCCCTTACATTTATTGAAGACGGCATAAAAATCCGTCGTAAAATGTTGACAAAAAATCTATCTCACAATTCAAAAATTCCAGATACGTAGCATGTCTATGCAAGGATTACTACTTGGCAAAGAAGCCGGAGCAATGGGCAGACATCGCGTGGAGTCTTGCGCTGCCCTACGACAGCGAGCTGGACTACCATCCGCAGTTCCAGGGCTACCGACGAGGAGACCCTATAAAACAAGCCGATGCCGTACTGCTTGGGTTCCCTCTACAGTACACTATGAACATGTAAGTTATTTTTGCTGAATCCTCTGAACGTGTAAGTTATCTTTGCAGTATATACAGCACCTACTAACCAACTAACAGTCCCCTCTTAGTCCTACTCGAAATTTGTTACGATGTCCATGGGCGGCAGGGGTTGGTAGCACTGTCATTTAGTTTGCTATCTTAAAACCATAAAAAATCGTGTGAACGTATAAGTTATCTTTGCAGTATGTATAGCGTAGTACGTTAGTTTAGCAGTATCTTACTTTTTTTTTATCGGAAATATAGTACCTATCCTAATTCATGTTTAGTTTATCTACTAGCCAACGTCATGACTCTAATCCTTGGATTAGTCAAAACTTCGGTAAATATATGAAATATAGTTCATAATAGGTACATATTTTAAACTGCATTGTCAAATAAATTGAGTAGGTAAAAAAAGGTACTCGTAGTTGTACCATCTTGTTTGTTTAACAAGAATGTATGGCAGATGACGCAATTTATGTCGAAAGACTAACCACGTGTTTGTTGAATTAAACTAGTTCAGTGTTAGTGGGTAGGTACCTAGCTATCTATTTTAGATTATTTGTAAAATCAAAACTGCTGAAGAAAGCGTTCCATACTTCATACATTGAATACATTATAGTAATTACAAAACGTCATGAATATTTTCGTAGTTAAGGTGAAATGAAAGACACTAAGAAAGTACATATTCGTAAATGCAAAATATTCTTATTTAAAACTAACAATTAAACGTATCCGGAAGGGGATGAGAATTTAATTTGCTTTGCAGGTGATACCAACAGAATCCTTGTTTCACTTTACTTATCTAGGAAAATAACCAAGAAACGTTGGTTTGAAATACCAAACTCACCGATTAACAGTGAGAAAATCCACGTAACAAATAGGTACAACGTAAACATTGTTGTTTTACTTCGAGCAAATAACTAAAACCGAGTAACAATGAGAAAATCCTCGTAACAAATAGCTGTAACGAAAATATTATTCTTTCGTTTAAGTAAATTTAGCTAAACATCCCCCACATTATCCTGTTTGAAGTGTGTCATGGTGTACATAAGTGGCAGAAAAATGGCAGGGAAGTGTGGTACTGCAAGTGTAGGTTACTGCTTAGTTGATGACTTGATCTATTCTCTCCTACATACTGCTAGATGAGTTTTTTCATGATGTTCATGGGTGGCAACAAAATGTGGTAGCTCTTAGTTCATGTATACCTGGTCTATTACAGTTCAACGAGAGCCAACGACCTGTCGTACTACGAGTCAGTGACTCGCGACAACGGACCAGCTATGACGTGGAGCATGCACACTGTGGGAGAGCTGAGGCTGGACAACAACGCCCACGCCGCTGTCTTGTTCAACAGGAGCTTCCAGGGTTACGTGAGGGAGCCTTTCAAGGTACGACTGATGATTAGGAAATTGTTGTCCTCTGTTTCTTCCCTGTTCTTTGCGTTACTGCTATCTATAGGCGGTATCTACACTTGCAGCTGGTTCGTCTGCTAGAATTCTTTGGAATTTACCTAGAAATATAAACCAAGAAAAGCGCTAATACTTCCTCAGTCATGTGCAAATTTCCAAGGCTTGTAGCTTATACAATGGCGTTAACGGGTTCAACCCAAAAAGGACCGCTTTTACAACGTATGGTATACACTTATATATAATGATGTAACCGTTGGCCATTAAAAATATATATATTGTAGATTTGGAGTGAACTACGGCGTCCAAGAGTTGGAGCCGTGAACTTCTTCACGGGTATGGGCGGATTCCTTCAGACCCTTATGTTCGGGTACGCTGGAGTGAGCATCCACCTGGACCGCCTCGAGCTGCACAAGCCGCAGCTGCCACCAGACTCCACGAGCTTCAGGATAAGAGGTAAGCAGTGTTGCCAGGTAAGCCGATTGGACACCTAATTGTTGGATACTTCTGATTTTTTACGACGTGTATAAGAAAGCTATGGTTGACTCGACACACACTAGGGTACCATGGTTTTAAATGGACAACACACAAAGACAATGAAGAACACACGTTATCCTTTCTGTATCCTTAGAGATCAAATTACGGATCATTTAATCGACAGTCCATCAAGTAAGCTGCGCCATACAATAGTACTAAAATCGTTAGGCATTTTACGATTTGCTTGCTACCAACCTTCGTTTGTTTAAATCCAGGCATCAAGTATCTGGGAGCCAAGTTGACCCTCGAGATCGGTGTAGAGGGCGCGGCGGTAACCGTGGCCTCTCTGGACGGCGAGTGGCCTCTCATCATGTACAATGGGAAGTACAACGTCACGCTGGTTCCTGGATTGACAGGTATCACCAATTACTTCCTTAATACCCATGTTTACAAATATACTTTCCAAATCCAGTACTTAATAAAATTGGACAATTTTGAGAAAGGTATTTAGATAGTAAGCATGGGGAACCAAAAAAATTTACTGAGGTAGCTTACCTTAGTTATGATAATTATCAATCGCATTTTAAACACCCCATACATACTATAATATACCCCAAAATACGCAGGTTTTTTTTACTTTTACCTGTGAGCAAATAAAATTAGTAGGTACCTACTTATTTTTTTGTACTTGTACTTTTACACTTTTATATATGGATAAGACGTTTAATAATATTTAATATCAAAAGGATCGTACGCATTCAGCGATCATTTTGCTGTACGCATTATAATTTGCCTTCTTCGGGCCTCTCCTAATGAAACGTAGAGTCAGCAAAAACTACTTAACTACAACGATAATCATATAACGGGTTATAATTATAGTACTACACTCAACTCTAGTGAAGTTCTCATTCTCATTGTCAACCTTATTAATATGGATGTAAGGTGTTTACTGTGTTTATTTTCAAGTGTGTGTGAGATTAGTCAAAACAATTGATTCGTGAAATAGATATTGATAATCAATAAATTTTCTTACAGTTAATAACAGGCTATCAATATTTAGAAACGGATTTGAACTGATATGCATGCTTACGAACAAGCTTAATATTTATTAAGATGGATATCTGTTTATCCACATGTTTCATAAGATTTATGATCCTAGGTTCAAATCTTCTAAATCGTCTAAAATTTTAAACGTTCTTGAGAGCTTAGGTAGGTATTGAACATCTACAACAATTATTTATTATTAAAAATTCGAGGAAAACCATTCTATTAATTTGCAAGCATAATATAAAGCATAATTTTCCTACCATCAGTAAAATCAATAATTAGCTCAGATTTTCACATAATTTAATAATACCTATAGGTATGCAACCACTACAACGATCTATTAGTAAATTTTATAAGGATCGGGATTGCTAAAACTCATTTATTCTTACGTATCTTACAGACTTACACAAAATCAGATTTCGAAAAAGACGTGTGCAGTAGAAACTGAATTCAGTCGCAATCTTCATTAAAACATTGTGATGCACACGAGATACATACATCATAATACATAATTACACCTTTCTAATCATTTCTGTTCAGCTCGGTGACTTTTGTCTTAATCTTAACATCGAAGAAGCTTGTAACTCAGTTTAGACTCGACTATTTTATTCCGCATAGTGAAAGTACCTACTCTATTTTTTCAGAGCAATGCTAACAAAAGCGCAATCATATTTCTGGTAGTTTACTAAAACGAGTAGGTATCGGTTATAGAAATTCGACCTCGATTCTCGGCTTTTGTTCATGGTAAATTAATTTTGGAATAAACTAATAAAGATGCATTTTCGTAGTTGCACTGCAATTTCCAAGTTTGCAACAATAAATATGGAACTGATTCCAATAATATACCAGGAAATACCTTCCTAGTTTTGAAATAATAGCCATATAATGAACGTACTCAAAGAGATTATTTTTCTTCCTTTTTGGAAGGAGATGTGATACAGTGATATAGTATAGTAAGTTTCTAATAGAAGTACTGAAATTCTGTTGCTGGTTAGCTGTGTACTTGCATATCGACTATAAATAAAAACATTATAGAGCCTATGTATCGTGGTATTATATTATTGTAAGCTCGTTTATATTTGATTGATTTAAACGCTAACACACTCACACTGTAATATTTGATAATAATATTTAAATAATATTTATTGTGATAAATTATATTGTACGCCATATGGCAGGACATAGCAAAAACACCAACACCTGACACCTGTATATAACGTGTCCACAATAAATATCCTTTGACTTTGACTTTGAGGCTGGTAACTGTCAAAAACAAAAAAGAGTAAAACATCGTTACAGAAGGTTTTTAATAGGTTTTTTTATCTGTTTTAATTTGATTTCAGTAACCCTTTCTGGATCGGGACCGTTCACCGTTCGCTCGGTGCCGTGGAAGAGATGCAAATTACCAGCAGACAAGATTGGACAAAATTACCTGAGACCTAACGAAAACTAAGATTATAACTAACACAATAAAAATAAAGTTTTAACCAAAGATAAATTATAATGATGCCTTCTCAGTTATTTTCTTCGTAACCCATTTTTACTGGTAGGTACATACCTAAGGGAGCTTTCACGTATTACGTAAGATTTTCTAGATTTTTAACCCCTCATGTAACTAGGTAACGCGCCGTAACGATTTTCTGTACCCTTCCCTAAACGTTACGTAACACACCAATGACTATTTTTATCTAGAAATGTTACTATTTTGTCAAGTTATTAGAATTATATTCCCTAGTTATTTATTAGTAATAAAAAACAATGTTACGTAACGCATTGTTCGAACCCATGTAACGCGTCATATTTTACAAGACCTCCCCCTCCCCTAAATAGCGTTATGTAATACTTGAACGGTCCATAATCAATACTTACTTCAATCGATTTATCTAACGAGGAAACCCTGATTCTAAGTGATATGAATTATGGAGATAGAACTAGACATTTACATCTCAGTTTTTATGGTTAGCCTTCTATTAGATCCACATTTTTTTTGTAACTAAAAAATATAGGAGGTACATATTTATATAGAAGATAAAGGAACAAATTTCATTTTCTACGCCCATTTTCCCTATTTCATTACTTTTCTATAGCCAGAATACTTATTTCTATTTATTTCGTTACTTATTATGATAGATACACTCGACAATTATTGGGCTGTTTGCAATATTCAGTAGGTATCGAATTAATACGTTATTAGCTTCTAATAACATGACAGACAGATGTAAATTGAATAAAAACTTGTTTTTTATTGCCTCGCGCATGCCAACACATGCTATAATGAAGTATACATATATGCCAATAAGTATAATATTTAAATAGTCGGTGAAACCCGTAAAGGAAGCGTTCTATTACGTAACGCAATTTTATAAGTTTTTTAAACCCCCAACCCCCTTTTAAATGTTACGTAACACGCAAATCACAATTTTTATCTAATTGTTGCCATATTGTCGAATAAAAAAAATATATTTCCTGATTTTTTTATCAATAAAAAAACGATATTACGTAACGCATTGTTCGACCCCAAACTATATAACACATCATAACATTACAAGACCCCCGCCCCCGAAATAGCGTTACGTAATTTGAACGGCTCCAAAATTAAATACGATGTAATGAAGTATTACGCAGGTAGGTACTTAATGTATCTACTTTATTAAAGATAGCTACTTAGACTTGTTCGGTTCTACATATATACCTACTTACTTCTTTATAAAATTTAGATGTAAAAGAGAGTCTTTTACATTCATATGCCTACTATCATAATGATAACGTCAGTGTAATAAAATAATGAAATGGTCTCTCTAATCACCGGACATGCGCTTCCGATTGATTCACTATGGGACTCGAAGTGTATTATAACATTTTAAAATACGTACCTACCTACCTCGTAGATCCCAGGATTTTATTAGTCTGACTAACTGGCTAAAACTATTTTTTTAATGTAATGAGAATAGCAAGAAGCTTGCAATGACACGATCCGCCACACCCTTGGACAACTGTGCTACGTATTTTAAAGTGCATAATCAAGGTAAGTTAACGATGAGTATTGCGATGCGATATATCGAAATACATAAAATAAATTAATGTAAAAAAACCTTTTAAACTAAGCTTTTATTAAGTGATCTAAAAAGAAAAAAATAACCTTTAAATTAAACCAATCAATTTACTACAAGTATTACACAATTGATTATGATATAAAAGCTTGTCGCGTCGCGAGATTTAGATACCTGTGTACTATCTAGTCTTGCTTGACATACCTTCTTATTATAAATTATTTTATGAAGAAAATGTTTCCTGCAAAGAATGCAAATCTCGCGACAAGCTTTTATAATCCCTCGCCTCCTTCCCCCCGGACGTGTGAACGTAGTGTTGTGTTTTATAATTCGGAAAAATATAATGAATCAATAGGAGTGCATAACCTGTCCTGGAGCAAAGCTATTAGCGTAAGTAACCGCTACCTATCTCTGTCTCACTCGATAGTTCAACTGAAAAAGACAGTTGACATCTGTTCATCTCACTTACGCCGGCGCAAGCGCATCGACAGGTTCCATTCAATCTCCTGCACCTTTCTGCGACCCTGGTAGCTCTGTTGTACGTCTTAAAGTGTCAACCACGCGCTATTGTCAGATTGACTGAGTGAGACGTCTGACATCTGTTCGTTTCAAGGGTTTCGGCGCAGGCGTATCGACAGTTGCCGTTCGATCTCCTGCACCGCTCTGTGACCCTGGTAGCTCAGTGGACTTCAGTGTAAGACAGTAATAAAATGTACGAATAATAAATAAATAATGTGTTCGATAATATATAATGTG
>LGAG01000321.1:322110-334378 GCA_001278395.1 Lerema accius | reverse complement strand
AGGTCTCACAACGTTGTGCTTCAGAAGCAGACTCATGTAGGGAAGAAACTGAGCATGATGTACGTAATATCACCCAGCGATCCAAGCGTAAGCGCCCTGAATGAAACTACAGATCTAGCTGATTTTATGGTGGAAGTGAAAGCCATGTTTTAAGACTTAAAAGCGCACCAAGCTGCTCAAGACACAAAAATGGAAAAGATATCCAAAGCACTTGATGAAATTAAGTCGCAAAACCTTGTCATGCAAAATACAGTAGACTTTGTTACCAATAAAATTGAGAGTTTTCAATCACAAATAGAGAAAATAGAGACTGACAGAAAGGATGATCAACAGCATATTCGAGAGCTTGAGGGTAAACTTGAACAGTTAGAACAGTTTAGATTTGTAGGTAAAGTCAATCATAAGGAGTAAAACTAGAAAAGGGAGAGAAAGTTGTTATTTCTAAAAAATACGTACATTAAAACACGGAATACCAGACTTACCTACTAAAACAGGCTGGTTAGTAAAATTTAATTTTGACGAACTTCAAAGAGAGTCATGCGCCGTTTCAGATTTACGATGTTACGTCATAAATGTCACAAACGTGTTGCTAACTGAAAGAAACGATGATGCTTAAATAGGACCAAATAGAAATGACCGAACATAATAATTATTAAATACGAACAGCGCTTTATTCCCAATTTCACCTCCTTACAGGGTGAATTTCTAAAAATCCGTTCTTAGTGCTCTCCTACACTTTATAAGGAACGTCTATGTATGTGTAATGTTTCATGCTTCGAGGTATCCCGTTTAGGCTATTATTGCACGTAAAATAACTAAATGCCTACTCAATAATTTACAAGCATTGTAACAATACTTGCGATAAATACACAGACAGGTGACAATGAATAACATTGTGAGAAAATAGCGGTTAGGTTACTATCTATGTAAATTGCAATATTATTACAATGACGTGAAGATTGCAAGACTATAAGATGCCTATTGTATTCTTTTGCGTAACTTTTGGAGGTCAATATGACGCTTATTTAACTTGGTTTTTTATGGAACCTACGTGAATGAAACTGAAATTCGTAGGTCACTCAACAATTCATTGATATTAAAGTCGGAAAGTAGGTAAATATTTTTTTGAAAACTTTGGGGTGTGAGGGACCCCATAGGATTTCTGTCAAAGTCTGTTTCTCTAGTTTACAATGAAATAGTAGGTAGCGAAAAACCCTACCTATTTACAACTTTTCCGCAGGCGATAGTCTCATGTACCTACAATTGCAGTCCTTTTTTTATAACTTATCTTATAGGTATTTATAATAAAAATATTTATGTTCAAAGCAGTTTGTATAAATATTTATGCATACAATACAAAAACACTTTTATACGCAAGGAATATAAGCATAGGTAGGTACTTATGTAGATAATAATTATGAATTATTGAAATCATACATTACCGGAAAAGTGTGTTACCACGAAAAAGTGTGATCTACGTTACAATATTTTCCTTAAACTGCATGCTAAATACCAAGTTCAAAAACCGATTGTAGGTACCTTCTTGTAGAAAGTTCTTAAACCTTGCTGATGGATCTACTTGAAGTTCTCAATCACAAAAGATGTTTCGTTAAATCACATATTGCAGGCTACAAGCACAAATTCCTCTCTTCTAACCCGTATCATAATCGCAGTCTATGAAGTCAATCTGACGCAAAAAAATACGCAACAAAAAACCAACAGTCGAGTTTAACTTGTTCTGAGAACTGGCTAACAATTTGGAGGTTGACGTCATTAGTCATCAGTCCACTGCTATGGGCCTTTACTGTTTTATCAACGAGAGTATGAAAAACGTTGTTTTTATTAGTTTATGATTAAAATACAACCTAATCCAGCGATAGGCAGTTTTAGCCAAAGAGCCAAATATGAACTTTACAACAATTTAAAAAAAATTGAGGGTCAAACAAATCTAATTGTTTAATAAACTTTTATTACAATAAATAATAGTACCTACGTAGTAAAACTAAATTTCATACATTTTTTTTAATAAAAATATTATTGCACCGTTCATGGATATTTTTGCTAGAGGCCGCACTTAAGGAGCCAAAGAGCCACATGCGGTTCTTGAGCCGCACTTTGCCGACTAACGTAGTGGTTGTAAATGATTGGAAGTTTTGAAATTGTTTCCCCACTAGGTACCTCCGGCTACTTAATTGATTATGGTTATTTTTATCCTTGTTATTACTTAGCGATAACTAGTTAGGCATGTTACCGAAATATATTTCAGATGTAATTAGAAGTAATTATACCTTACGGCCATATCTTGTGGGCACCCAGTGGAATTAATTAATGATTGCTGTAGACTTCATAACGTTAGTAGGTAGGAAAATTAAATTATAACTACAGAGCGTTTGACGACTGCTACCTAACGATATATACCTACCAACTGCAACTAATGGGTTTAAAACTCAATACGAAACAAATAGTACCTACCTATCTACTACAAGTGGAAAAATTCATAAAAAAAATTGTAATCATTTTATCAGCCAAGATGTTTATCTACTTACATAATCTTTTTGTTATCGACACAGGTTAGGTTAACTAATCAGCTACTAATCGGCAATAAATTGTGCAATATACGGAGATTATTATTATTTTATCAAATTAACAAAAGTAGGTACCTACCTAATGCATGTTTTCACTTATCTATTACAGTTGCCTACCTAGGATGAGTAAGTATATTATAACTTAGGTATTTGCAATATTGACTGAACTGAAAGTTAAATACAGATAAAATTATTCACTTAGGTACTGCCGGTTACGGGCTGAGGTTACACTTAGGTACCTGCATTTTATAATAAGTTAACCCAGTGGTCGTTCAACTTATTAGCTAAAGAGCCAAATATGAACATCACAACAATAAAAAATATTGACAGCCAAAGCATGTTTACTAAATTTTCATAAAACTAGGTACATTTCTTTCTGTAAAACAATACACTAATCATCTGAACTTGTGATCCCAATTACTTCACAAACGCTTGAGCTACATGCATAATTAAATAACAATCCAATGAAGTTTATTGTAATCTTATCTGTTGCGAGGTAATTTTGGATCCGATGAACATTACAATGAGGTCTTAGAGGCACGCACAGGGCCATCTGCAGTCAAGTCTACTTAAAACAAAAAGTCTGGCTGCTACAGACAGTGCGGGGAGGCCGGGAGCCACATAAGATTCGCCAACACTCGCTGCGACTGCGCGCAGCCAACGGAATGCCAAGGGATACAAGAGCTGCCGCAGCCAGGAAATAGGAGCTGCGTAAGGCTCCCAAATAACATAATTAGTAATAATATTATATTCGTCTGGCTCCCACAGCCAGGGATGCCTAGTGCGCGCTTAATTTAAAGACGTTGGTATAACAGAAATATTTGGTATCTTCCATTGGAGTTTGCTGACGCCCATGATACTATAATCGTACTTATTTATTATAAACTACTGGCCAAGTATTTCTATAAACGCAACCTATTCTTCCCCAAGGCTTCGTTTCATATAACATTCACAACGGTAAAACCCTTGACGTATTCTACGAGAATTTTTATGTCTGTTTTGCAACTTCTTAATTCACCATATCACCATCATGCCATCTTACGTAACACCTGTTCGTTATTTACTGTGACAGCTCTACAAAATTCAATACTAAAGTTGCGTCATCGACCTACAAATTACACACGTGTAAATCTCTCACTAGTTGGCAAATTAGTTAATTCATCATCACTAAATGAATCGTTAATTTAAGTTACGTACAGTTCATAAAGAGCGTAGGTTATTGCACGCGAAATATATGCATGAATAAGAGTACAGATTGTATGTAGTATTGAAGTAAATAAAAGTCTTTAATATGTAAAAAATTGCATTTCATTTATTTAAATAGATATAATAATAACCTTTCAGTTTTGCAACTGAATCTTTTTTGTACATTCATAAACAAATTATGAACTAAATTATTACATGTTTTATATAAAGTTAATTGTGTAAAGTGTACTCAATACTATATTGTAAAAGGATTCAAAGAAATTTGATTCAAAATTTCGAATCCTTTTATTCATTTATGAACTTTCGCGTTTGATATTAAAGTGTGCACTACAATCATAATTATGATATGGAATATGCACGATCAATACATTATGACCCTTAAATGCAACAAAATTGATTTGAAGCAGGTAGCTTCAAAAGAACCTTAAGGGTGAATCATATTTATTTATTATTATGTAAAAAATCTAAGCGCAAAGGTTCATTACAAAGAACCAATAAATTCAACTGCAACTTTATTGCATAACAATAAAATAATAAACATTATGCTAAAATGCTAATTATCAGATAAAAACGAACACTTTACTTTGTTCTCAATATGTAGTATGTACGTTCATAATTAGGTATACATTTTATTACATTATAATTTCAACCGACTTCAAAAAAACTTACTTAATAAATCTTTGAATTATACATACAAGTACTGCAATAATATAGGTACATAATAATATTATGTTGTGAATTGAATAGTGAATTAAATATAACGAAGTAAAATGTAGTTGTGTTAATTAAATAAATAAGAATAGAAAAGAACAAAGAAAACCTAGAATTTTCTCGAAGTCGGTTAATATTTATTTACTAACAAAATCACTGTCATGGACAAAACATATTCATATTTTATCAACATATTTAATCAACAAATTACATTATCTAATAATAAAGTTTTCAACTGCTAAAATAATTATGATATTAAAATTCATAAAAAGGCACATCATAGGCTAAAATAATATTTTGTACATGAAAACATATTTTGTTTATTTACTTTATTGGTAAGGCAGATATACAGATTTAAAAATTCCTTTTTTACATCTCATCAATTAATAGCGTAAAAATAGTGAATATTCTTTAAATGTCATTTAGGATAATATGATAGATGGTCACTGGGAACACGCATTTTAGGGTCATGTACAAGAATTTCAGAGGGACCCCTATTAATATGGCTTGGTTGTCTATTTGTCAGTCAGTCCCAGGGCTGTATCTCTTAAAAATAATATCATTATTGAATATTTTCTTTAATTAGTAAATGTAAAAAAGCTAGCGTTACACACATTATAACCACGAAAATAGGAGCACGTTTGTAAGATAATATTATGACAATTGTTATATCTATAGAAGAAAATGGAAACATTATATCTGCAAATATTATGACCACTAATTATATTAATTTTATAGGGACCCGTTACTGTTCTGAAAAAATAACCATTATTATATTGAGATTCTGTAATGTGGATATATTTAACAATATAAAGATAACAATAGAAAGATAATAACTTAAATATTAAAATAACCGTTATTTTCTTGTTTTTTTTTTTGGAATAAAATAACAAAGAAAATAATTAGGAATGATACTTTAAGCTGAAGAAAAATTGTACTTGACAACTAAAAAGTTGGGAATAAGCTACCTTTATGAATAAACATTTAGCAATTTAAATGCTAAAATAACCAGGAAAACAACCTACAAGAACAGAATGGTAAAGATTTGGTACAAAGCGAACTTAGGTACGTAATGTCAACCAAAAATTATTTGTAAAAGACTCAAAAGAAACATTTTTTTTTTGTAAAAATATTAACGACTTGAATGTATCAAAAGTAACATAATAATAAACAAATAATAAATTTATTTTGCGCGGAATTAATATTTGGATTTTCTATTATTAAAATTGCAGTGCATAGGCACAGACCAAAAAATATATAGACGCAGTCTTCGGAACAAAGAAGCGTAGTAGGGAAATTGAGTCATTGATTTTTTGGTGTAAGTGTATAGGTAATTTAATCATCTGACATTCGAGGCTAATCTTACCGTACTATTTAGAATTCTAGAATAAAACATAACTTAAGACTGGCCTTGTTCAAACATAGGTGTAAAGTTCAGATATGGCATTATACAACTTTACAAGGATCTTACAAAAGGTTGTTTGTTTAAAATATTAAAATGCATTAATCACTAACAAGAACTTCCAAATAGAAAATTCCTTTCACATTCTATCACTATATGGAAGACGACATTACACTTGTTCCCTCAATCGCAGCTTATCTTACCAAATCTTACCCTAGATCAAAGCCGACGATGTTTTCCAAGTCGTAGTTGAATACTCTGTAGTCGTATTTATACAGTTTGTATAATCGCCTGATGAGAGGCAGGTCTAGTTGAGAGAAATACTTGTGTAGTTTTTCAGCTGTACCTGAAGTACGAGTAAGTCGCGGAAACTGTATGTAAGATGCGTTTATCGAGTTCAAAGCTAGAAGTGAATCGTCTAGTAAGGTTTCATATTTACCTGAAAAGATAAAAAAATATATAAGATAGAAGTAGACAATAAATCAAGAACCGAAGAGATACAATACAACATTCTTAAAGAGCTTTTGATTTTGTTAACGTCCCTCATTTTTCCATGTCAAACGCAACTGGAAATCCAGATGATTGTGTTCGTAAGTATGTAGGTAAAATATAAAAAAGTGCATTTTGTAAAAGGGTTCCAAAATTTAACAAGCCAAGTATTGTTAACATAAAGATGTGCAAATAAACAACTTTCGGTAATTCATAAATCAGTCGGGATAGTTTTTAGGCATCGCTTTTTTATTAGAGAATCCGTCTGGCCTTTTTTGTTAGTCTGAGCCCTGAGGTTCCAAGGCAATGTTTGTAGTGGTATGGAAATATACCTCATAATCTTCCTTCTTACTATTAAAGATTGAGACTACAAGACGTAACTCATTTACTCTTACGTGTGTATTAAACATTTAAATAAAATCATTATTTGTCACAGTCTTTATACGATGGAGGAATACGTATCTATCTGTAATTTAAAGTTAATGGAATTTAATTTAGTGGTTGTGGTCTAGCGGTTTGCATGAAAGTCGGCCGGTTGGAAAGAAAAATTGTAAAACAAAAATTCAACATTTTTTTAAATCATTTAGTCCTATGTGCAATTTAATCATTTAGTCCTATATGTGTTGACATCCTGTGAAGTCGGACAAACCCGGGTAAACCCAGACGACTGTCATCCCTAGATCCCTAGACTGACGGCTATGACTCCTCTCATCCTAGATAGAGTAGAGAAGCCTTGTAGTAAAAAATATTGTAATGTTGATATGTTGTACCGCGTACCTTTATACAAGAACAATAAAAAGTTCAATTGCTTAGTTTACATTAATTTGAAATAACTTTATGTTGTTTTAAAACAAGTGAATATTAAAATATCAAACTCAAACTCATGACCCAGTTAAAGTACTCGTATGTATGTTATCACGAAAATAATAGATTCGTTTGTACAATTGAAGTTGTCGCGGGAAGTTAGCCGCAGTGATTTATTTATTCGACAGTGCGAGATGATGTCATTCTTTAACACAAAGCCAAGTTTTATTGGTAAATCAAATGATTTGAATCAAATTAGATAAAAAATACCATAAACAAAAATCATGGATTTGACCAACCCTAATCGAGTATGTATTGTAGGTTGACACGAATCTTACAGGAAAATAATATTGTTTTGGTTAAAAACAATCTGTCGTAAATAAATAAAAAAAAATCATTTTTTTACACCCGGTAGGCTGTCACTTCTTTATATAGTTGCCTTATACCTATTAACATTTTTTTTTAATGGCAAATATGCTTTTTAGCCCTGACGCAAAAAGAGGAGTGTAATAATAAAATGATATTAAATGATGATAAAATGTGTCGAGGTTTTTTTTTAAATTCTTAATTTAAAAATTATAGTAAAAGTTAAATCTAACTTTAAGTAGTTTTCGTCACCTACAGGTCATCTACCGTCACTACGATTGGAAGACTGTCACTGTTCCCAATTTTAAAGTATTCTTCACATTATATCAGTGTCTTTAAATAAAGGTTCAAAGGTGAGGAACCTTGATAGCTTGTAGATTTTTCTCGCAACAGACCGATAAAAATATGTACATACTTTAATAAATAATGCGCATAATGCCTGTAATGTAATGTATTTTAACTCAGATAAATATTTAATCATAAATTGATAGCTGACGGAAGATTTTTAAAACAGTTTTATTTTAATTTTAAATACTTTTATAAGTGCTTGTAATGTAATTATAATTACATACCAATCTAATCGAAGGATTAATCTGTAAAGACTAATAATTAATTATTTATTTTTGATTTACCATTATTTATTTTTCCACGGATAAAATGCGCCATCTAATTAAACATTGTGATGACGAACATTCATGGCCTGGGGTAAAATATTCCGTTGTTACATAATGTTTGCCCCAACCGGGAATCGAACTCATTGACCAACTATTTACACTTTCAGTCCCCTAGCAACGAATTAAAAAAAAATTAACTAACCTTCAAAATAAAGCGTCTCAATATGTCTGACCTTTTAGAGCTTATAAGGTTATAGGTCATATCTTCGGCCGAACTTGAATTAATAATGACTAGAAATACTAATAAAAATTAAAACAACATAACCATTAAAACAAATACAAACAGAACTATTATTAGATTAAAATTTTTAGAAAATATCATAAAAATTATTTCTTTCTACATATCTTACATATACGCACACCTAGATATAGAGTAGCACAACTCAAAATAACTTAAAATCGAGTTATTGCCATTATCAGAATCTGCGTCAAAAATACGTGTACTCCAAAGACACCTAAAAAAAGTGATATTTTGAGTTGTGCTACTGTTTATCTAAAATAAAAGCAAGTTACGTAAGGAAGTAACCGAAAAACAGGATGTTCATATCCGGTCCGGATAACTATTATAAAAAAACATACCTGGATTATACGGAACCGAATATCCGGATGGCATTGAATATACGGAACTTAAAAACCCTTGAACGCGATCTTCGGTCAATGCCAAATGTTTCTATTTTGTTAATTTAAATAAAATTCTATGTAAGAAACTCGTATAATGCTCTATCTCAGTGGTTCGTAACCTTTCAATATCGTTAACTACTGTGACCTATGAGTAAAACTGATTTTACCCTGTCTTTAAAATGTTATCAAAACAAAATAATACAAGTAACTTTTTTGTACTTTTTTTTAACTTTCGATTCTAATAATGGTATTTCGTTACCCCTTAAAAGTAGCTGATTACCCCCCGCAGGGGTAATTACCCCGAGGATAGGAAATGCTTACCCCAAGCAATTACCCCAAGCTCTAAATTCTTAACATGTCTAAAGTATTGAAACTTTTATGTACTAGTTAATTCCTGCTGCACTTATAAAACAACTTATTTGCGGACTAATCAGTCCTGTTTGTAAAGAAAGAACTGCGTTTATTGTAGAGTATTTAATGAATATTTGTGGTACCTACACAATTATTAATTAATTATTATACAAACAATACGTGATTACGACAGGCAAATACAAAAGATCTTATTCGTCTTATCGCGTAACAGCTATGTTAAATACGTAATTATTTATTTAATGTTAAATATTAAAATAACATTTGCTTCAAATTTAAGTTATATCACTATTTACATAACAGTGCTTCTTTGGTTAATTCGTTGTGATAAACGGTTTGAACGTTGGTCTCGAAAATGGGATTGAGTTCAAACCATCGCATCTCTAATTTACAAAAAAAGTGCGTATTAAAATCGAATTATCACTTGCTTCGGTGAAGGTAAACATTGTGAGGAAAACTGCACACCTGAGAGTTCTCTATAAAGTTCTCAAAGGTGTGTGAAGTCTGCCAATCCATACTTGGTCAGCATGGTGGCCTATGGCCTGTACCCCTCATAATTTAAGCGTAGACATGAGCCCATCAGTGGGACAGTTACGAATAACGATGATGATGTTTCTTTAGTTGGTGGACATAGCAAGGCAAATACGTCGTAGGTATTCGTATTCCTTTTATAGCATAGGTCAAGTGATTATTAAAGAGGTATTTGTGAATTTCCTCCGACGTATTTGGTTAGCAGTTCAACTTTAAAATATTATTTAGGTACATGTAGATAAGACGATTGCGTACCATATTTATACATACAATAATGAATATATTATACGTAAATATATTTCTACACATTTCATAATAACAGGTAAGTATCAATTAGCTAAATAGATACTAAAAGTTAAACTTATACATATAATCGTAGTCAATAAATCATTACGACTTAAGTTCTTCCAGTTTGCAAACGCCAAAACGGATATTGAGTACAAAATAACCCAATGTGTTGTTTCAACCGAATAAGCGTCAGTATCAGCCAGGAATAGATGTTATTTGTTGCATACTTGCAACTCATGATTAGACGTGAAACTACGTGGGTAATTTATAGTACCTACTACCTACCTACTTGCCGCCTTAACTTAGGAATAACGTAAGTAATACCAATTAATATAAAATTTAGACGATTAATATAAGCACATTATAAATAAAATTATAATTATACTCTATGTCATTCCAAGAACCATTGAAGACCAATTACACCCAATTATGTTGAAATCCGTCAAGTTATCTGTAGTTGTAGAGAACGCCAAAGAAATGTACATAAATACGCTAGAAAAACATTAATCTCCTGGTACAGTCAAGTAGAATCACAAAGGTTGTGAACCAAGAAAATATTTTAAAAATATTAATTTCACTGCACAAATATTGCAATACTCATTCATCATTAATCTCCATACTCAGAGTCCTCGGCATGATTGATGATATGCTCTCAGATTCTCAGATGAGTCCCTCGCCCTAATGCATTACTGGCATGTGCATTATACAATCTAACTAACACATAGGGAGTTCTTTGTACTGCATTCTGTAGATTTACGCTGTTATAACCCGTGATTGAGAGCACAAAAGCTAGTTCTAAAAATTGAAACAACACAACGCTCAAAGGTTTCTAAGAACGCTTAATAGCTAAAATTGACGCTGTCCAAACATAAGCAAGGTAGTAAAACTTATGATTGGGATTTGAGTGGCTCGTATGTCTAAATTTAGTGGCTACTGCATTTTGGATAGTATGTAGTAGGTAATAGTGGGAAAAGGTCCTTAGGGTAACTATTTTCTAATCTCTACCTTAGGTAAGTATTGACAAACAATTCTCGACTTCTTTTGGACTTTGTAAGGCCTGTGATGTTTTCACTTGGTAACACAATGTCATATTACATATTTACACATTTTCGCAGTCGCATATATTAAGTTGTAACATTGAAACTTGAACAAAGTCCGTATAATGACGGAATTCCTACGCCAATATTTACTCCAGTGAAAAGTGTTAACGTGCATACAATTAAGTATGGCCTTATCAAATTTCTTAGTGTGATATGGAATGTAGGTCGGCGACTGAGAGCAATGCAAGGCTTTGTGAGTACAGGTGGTATTTTTAATTTGGCAAGGAAACCTACAGTAGGAATGTGTAAGTTAAGAGCTCGTCTTACGCTTAAACCAAAATGTAAAATAAAAACCAAGTCACCGACGCACATGTTTAAAATACATGTGAAAAAGTGTTGGTGAAAAAGAACGGCTGAAAAGTATGTAGAAAATTGTTTATGCAAGACTACTAGTCATATCTTTTTATCCACTTAATAACTATAATCGATGGCTAGTGATACATTGTGTAGGGATTTTCGTTGTTATCTTGTTGTACATTTCTAGCCGCAATTGTGCTTGAATAAGTGTTGTAATTTAATTTTTTGGAGCTCCGAAGTTCCAAACCAATTGCTTCTGTATTGTAGGAAACAGTCTAATTAATGACAAGAAAATTATTGGTACAGTTTTTCGTGATAACACTAATGAGATTATTTACGTTCAACGTCTGCATGGAAAAATGAGCGCTTACCGTACCTACCTTAATTTAAATACAATTAATTTCGTCTTAGGAACTAATAACGAACGACAAATTTAAGAAAATAAATTACATTATAAAAAAAAAAACTCAAGAATTCAAGTTCTACTCACCAACTAAAGTGTACTTGATAAGGCAAGGATGACAGAGATTCGAGATGGGTTGCCAATGCTCGTTGTTGACCACATCAGCTAACTCCTCAGACTTGTTGGTGAGGAACAGTGCAAACTCCTTGAAGGTCACATCATGACCTAACTCCAAGGACTCGTTCGAAGGATTCTCCCGAAACGCCTTAATAATCCGCTTGCCGACTCGGTCCTAAAAATAAAGTTGAAATACAGATCTAGGAATTGTTCGAAATGGCTTTGGGAAAATTAATTTGTGCTGCTAAATAATTTGGTTTATTTTAGTCCATAGTGTTTTTTTTTTTTTACAAAAACACTGTATA
>LGAG01000321.1:301193-322103 GCA_001278395.1 Lerema accius | reverse complement strand
TGCTTAACTTCTTAAATTAAAGAGGCAAGATTTTTTTTAATAAATACAGAATTTTATGAACCACTTTTACAAATTACTATAATGCCTTTGTATAATTACTTAAGTATAAGTACGATTCAATACTGTTTGTGATTTGTGTCAATTATTAATCATTTATTAGTTTTGCAATATAAGTACAAAAAAAGCACAATACTATGAATATTAATCCCAAGACATTTCTACGTCGTCAGTATTCTATGGTCTTTTCTCAAGACATTGATTGAGCGTAAGATACGTTCAGACGAAACATAGGTCTTCAGCCCGTTGCTAATAATAATATTTATATTCTCATTATGTTCTTATTAAGTTGTTAAGAATGCTTAAACATAGATGAATATAGAAGACTTCTTATTGTAGGGAAATAAGAGTTAAGAATATTATATGAAGAACATGATACCTATTATGTAGACAAATTAAAAACGTATTACATAGGAACATTAGTAGTGTAATTCAGAGTCAGTCGTAATGATTACTTTATAATCAGAAACCAGATACCTATGTTTGCATTTGACCTCAATACTCCCGCGCAAATACTCGTACTACGTAATTTATACATAAAAAGAATTAAAATAACTATATTATAATAACTAATACGGTCAATGTATTTATTCTGACTGAACACAGAATTGACAATAAACGTTATAGGAGGTCTAGGCCTCTAGCCAAATGCACTTTCCTTCCACGCTCACGCCCAACGCTATCTTCAAAATCTAAGTCAATGACATAACAGACGCCATTTTTTCTTCCTGCCTAATGTCATTCCTATACATTTTGAAGGAAGCGTTTGGCGTGAGCGTGGAAGGAAACTGCATTTCGCTAGAGGGTCTTGACGATGAAAATACAAACTACTCATATCTATCATTACGTAATCAAAATTTTATATTATGTAGGTAACTAGTTTATCAGAAATAACTCCATAGTACCTACCAATATAGAGTAATTGGTCATTACAAGCCCACCGGCGGAACTAATGGGCAGTTAAACAGTACTAAATAGATAAGTTATCAATAATGTTTTGATAAATGGTTGGAATATCAATTTAACTTTTACTGCTTTTTCCTGGAGGCACCCATCTAATTATCTTGTTTGTTTTAGATTTCTTCGGCTAAATTACCCATATCAACAAATTTATTTTAACTAAGGTAAGGAGATACCTACATTTCTAAAAATTTTTTAGATAGGTACCATTGTGTTGTCCTGTTCTCACTATCCCATGAAAAAAATGTAAAGTATTTTTTTTTTATTTCTCCTATTTATTTAGAATGCAGTTTTATGAAAACCTTAAGACGAAATTCACATATTTTCAGTTATTCACACTTTACCAGCTATATTTAAGTGACTTCATCTCTTCAATATCACAATTAATTATGCTTAAACATTCACGGAAACTGCTTTGAAAATGAATGTTTTTGTTTTAAAAATAAGAAAAGTTAAAAAGACGGACTAAAGGTGTTTTTGCTTGACTATCCAACCTGATGAGAAGTAGTGATGTGGTTCTAGCTGGCAAAGACTAACTTAAAAATAGCCTATTGAATCTAGACTTGAAAATACGTTATAATTATATTACAAGAACACCGAAGCTGACTTGAAAATACGTTATAATTATATTACAAGAACACCGAAGCTAGCAACTTAATCGTCTTTTAACTTGCATATGAACAATCCATTTACTTTACTAACGGAATTAAATAAAAGTACTACTACACTGCCTATTTACATAATTATATTTATCAGAATGAATAAACACGAAGACCAATCTTTGGTTAACCAATTTTTTCCACTATGAAGGCCCCTGATAACCTTTCTTTTGGGTTACTTTATAAGACTTCAAAATAAGGCTATTGATTACAAACTACAAAGGTTATCGAACAAATATGAGGAAAGCACTTGTAGTTCTAAGCAAGCGCTATTACGTAACGCAATTTTTGAAGATTTTTAGCCCCCTTACCCCGATATAACGCATCGAAACTTTTTTTTATAATCCCTAAACGTTACCTAATACAAAAATAACCATTTTTATCTAATAATGTTGCCATTCTAGAGTTAGAAAAATTGTATTCCCTAGGTTTTTGGTAATAAAAAAAACTATGTTACGTAACGCGTTGTTTGATCTCCCCTCCTACCTATGTAACGCATCATTCATAACACTTGACTCCCCTTCCCCCGATTTGCGTTACGTAATACTTGAACGGCCCCTATGCCTCTTGGCGATAAGGCAACCCTGGCGTTTAGACCCGCTATTTTAATCTTATTCATTAATCCATTACATAGGTATTCACATTCCTTACAAATAATTATGCTTATTTTACGTAGGAAGGGTGATTTACCTACTTGCAAATGTTGTTATATTGAATGTATTTCTTATACCACTGGATCTAAACCCCGTTAGGCAGTTATATTCGGATTCTTATCTCGATAGCTTTCTGCTCTACGGCTGTAGCACAAAACGATCGTAATTTTTATTTTATTTGTTGTTACCTACTCGTAGAAACTGCATTTACACATAAACACGGATGTTCCGTGTCGTTTACACAGAATCCTAGAAACATACATTTTCCGCGTTTAGTTAATCTTATCTTTTACATAGATAGGTAAGGTAAAGGTAGGTTACATTACTCATTTTTAGTTTTTTTATTATAGTTCTTAAAATAGGTAGGTAAGTCTGTCATTTAATTGGTATGCCAACATAAAGCATCGATTTCTGAATTCTGAACTAAGAAATTAAGTAATTAATCCTACGGTTACGAAGTTAAACAGTGACTAGCAACAATGAACAACAATGGAATATTTTCAGAAAGTTATTGTTAAAATACTGTATTTAAACTTAACGTCCACTTCCACTGGAAGGAATGATTTCTGTATATGCCTAATATTGTAAAAATTTTTTTTTTTTTTAGATTAACCATAGTGATTTATTTCGACCACAATAAACCAACATAGTAGAGATGCTAAGTGTCCAAATATCTGTTAATTCAACTCCTCAGTTTAAATAATTTCAATTGTTCCCCATTGCCGCCAATTGGGTTGTTAATTTGTTTAAATTGTTATAATTTTTAAGCCTAACTGTAAAGTCGACTATGAATGGCTTCATCTAATCTGTCACTAGGTGGCGTCATAGGTCTTGAAATAGTTCAGTGGGTTAAGTTGGTATTTTTTCTCTGCAACTACATAATTGACTACCCGTATGACGCAATGGTTACCATGTTCCGTTTAATATGTCATGGGTTCGATTTCCAGTTCGGCGGAAGTTTTACAGATTTTAAATTTCTGTTCTAAGTTCTGTGCGACTTTTATAATTATAGGTTCTTCTGATATTGTAAATGTGTATATGTTTCTTACTAAATCATCCTCTATTCAATAGATTTAAATAACAGAGTTATGTCCTGGGTTTCATTTCATCTAGAAATATGACTAATCTCTTGGGACAAATCCAATAACCTTGAAACACTATTTCGCAAGCGTAGCTGGCGTCATTAAGTTAGGAATATTGGACTAAAAAGCTTATTTTCTAAACGATATTAACTTAAAAAATGAATAAATACAAAACAACCAAACTCCTTATCTTTTAAGACCCCATTAATGCGGTAGTTTAGTGATATAATATAATTTTTATATCTATCAATTGGGCAATGTTTTGAAACATGTTAAAATATCAGCCTTATCTATAGTCTGTACTATCAATTGCCTCAATTGATGAGAAGGTCAATGGAATATTGTGGTACAAAGTTGTTTGAACAATGAAGGTCCCATGATTTTGATTGATCATGGTGTAATTAATTGACTATTTTTACCCGACTATGATGAAGCCAAAAGGTAGGTTATTACTAAACTTTGTAAATTTTACTATGAAAAGTTGAAAACATTGTAAATATTTGTTAATTAGATTTTGAAGGCTGTTTTTTTTAGTAAATTTCCATATGTTTGGTTTTTTAAGACAAAATAATTTACTTTTATCTTAAATATCTTGTTCAGACAAATAGACCTTGAGGTTTTTAATTTTATTACAGCAATTATATGATAATTAAGTGTTTACAAATGAATATTTAAGAGGTTTTAATGTGAATTTGAATCATACGGACCAGTTCCATTATTGGAATTAAGGATGTGAATTTATAAATAATATTAGTATTAATTATGAATCTCTAGTTAATAGTAATCATTGCAGTTGTGGTTTACAACCTTAGTTGTGGGTTATCATTAATTTGTAAATTCTTATAAAAGTCAACTTGGCGTAGGAATTAATTTTTTTTTTAATTTACAGCAGTTGTTTACAAGCTCAATTGATCATAGTGTCTTCATAATATAAGCAAATAATAAGCAGTAATAATACCTGCTTAGAATCCAATGTTCCTGTCTTTAATTTAATAATGAATGCTAATATTATGTGCTAATACAACAATTACTTAAAACTTAGATCAATATTAAATAAGACTTACTTGAAAATATTTTGCACTCGGTGCATCACCCTCTAATTTGTTCCGGAATGCTGACAGGAGTCTTTCAAATGGATTCCTGACAATGATCATCTTGTGATAGTTCTCCAGCATGTGTACCCTGTCCTCTTTGGACACTGTACTGAAGTTCCGGAACATTCCCGGTGAATGGGCCAGGCTGGCGGGGATTGCCAGCACATCTGTGTCATTCCACTTCCCGGATAGGATCATGAGTATCCTCTTCCAGTTAGTACAGGCCACCTAGGATAATTTAAAACTATTTTTAAACTTTTTAAATTAGATAATTTTGACTCAAATTACAGCCATGAGGTGTTGGTAAATATACCAAGTGGCATTTTATAGTGTTCATCATTAATTATTATGGTTATAATAGTAAAATTTTTACATGCTTTGAAAGTCTTTAAATTAATTAATAGTATTTAAGCATGGCTGACTACAAAGTGAGGTAGATCCTCAAAATTTTTTAAATCCTATTCCAAATTCAAATTTATAAACACTAACATATTGGATAACATTAACATTAGATTCGTGCGTAATATCATTAAGTCACAGTCACTGAATCACATAATTTTAAATACAAAGTAGGTAGCATCGCGAGGTAAATTCCATTAAATTTAAGACGTAAACTAATGCGTCAATAAAAGAACCACTAGTTTACCTTGACAAACTCACCTTTGGTACGTAACAGTACAGCAACTTATGTTCATCATTCACCAAAATATGCTCCAACTGATTAGGCGGCAAATCATCCAAACTCCACTTCATAGGAAATCTTCTACAGGTATCCTGAATAAGTTCTTGCCTCGCCAAGTTCAAGGACTGGGTCAACTCCAAGGAATGATCACTCTCAATATCATTACTTAAACCACTAACAGACAATACGCTCACGAACAGCACTACGTACCAGCTCGAGAACAGCATTTTTAGCCATTAGGAGCGCATCAGAAGAAAAACTTTCTTTCTCAAATCACAAGCTGTTTTAATTGGAACAACGCGACATACACGCGCCCACGAATAACTAACTATACACACTTATTTGTTTCGTAAGAATACACGTGGTTTTATTGATGACCACTAATATTTACAAAACTAATTATTTTATTCGCGTAAAACTTTTTACGCTACCGTACAACACATCTTCACACACGCACTCCTGTATCATTAATAAACGACGAACGAAACGAACGACCGATTAAAAAAACGAGACGAGACGCTATACGATTCATACGATTAAGATTTCGACTTGTAAGACAAAAATACTATTATCTCTTTTTCTCCGTGCGTTGTAAATGAATGGTCAGAGCGGGATGGCTGGCTTTCGATTTTCGTTACAAGCAATGCCGCACAATGTGCGCACTGCTCCTCCGTCTGACATCTGTCAGATGTCAATATAGGGTTGCCTTCAATCGGACCTTATAAAGATTTTTATTGACACAAAAATAAGTACTCCACCCACAATTTTTATTCTAGGCTACTCAGGCGGTAAACGTCCTAAGACATTGCACTATTTATATTAATAATTAAGAGGTGTATGCATAAGATAAAAAAAATGTATGTATTCGTATTATTTACTAGGTATTTTATTATACAAAGTTTTTTATTACGTGAAGTAAAATTAATTACTATAACTTTACGTATTTTTCCTGCAACGACGTTGTTTTCTCGCTGCAGAATATTAATACACTTCACTAGATGTTAATTTCTCTGGGATTGAGTTCTGTAAATAATATAATAATCAAAAATGAACTTATATTATATCGATATCAATGATTTTTATTTGGGACAATAATAATAATAACTTACCCGCA
Organism: Lerema accius; assembly: GCA_001278395.1. Lineage (NCBI taxonomy): Eukaryota > Metazoa > Arthropoda > Insecta > Lepidoptera > Hesperiidae > Lerema > Lerema accius. Next base: position 315,802 of record LGAG01000321.1, on the reverse strand, counting down.
GATGTTGAATATAATATACTTGGTGATATTGACGAATCAATGCAAATGCCTCCTCAGCTACAGCAAGTTGATTGTTCTGCCAGGCTAGAACTGCCAAGCATGCCCATAGTGTTTCATCCTCAACTGTTCTACAAAGCTAAAATAATGTGAAATATAAAATTAAAGAGTGAAAGGAGTTTTTTAAAAAGTAAAGAGTAAATAAAAAATGTGATAAGCTAGGGGCAAGATATGAAGATAATAAAATATATAAGACTAGACGATGCCCGCGGCTTCGCCCGTGGAAAGTTGTTGAACAAAATATTTAATTTATCCCAAGGAAACTTATAATCGGGACAAAACCTATCCTATGTCCTATTCCTGGATGCAAACTAGATGTGTGCCAAGTTTTAGCTTAATCCGTTCAACAGTTAGAGCGTGAAGGACGTACAAACATCAACATTCACATTTACAATACTAGTAGGATATAAAGGTAAATGAAAATATTCCCAATAATAAATCTTAAATATTCCATACTTGCAACGCAGCATCCCACATGTTAGCTGCGACGTGTTTTAACAATTTTTCGGGAAACGATGCAATAGAAACGTGCACCAGGGAGCCATTTCCGCGACAAATGCTGGCAACACCATCTTCAACTCCCAAAACACTGGGATTTCGTCCTAAATCACTGGTATGTAGAAAAAAAAAACATCATAGAGTAAGAGTAGGTACTTATGTCAAACATACAAAATACGTGCATGTGTTAAAAATTAACACTGGATATGAAGCATAAACATAATTGTTGTAAGATTTCACGATAAGGCAAACAAACAAGGCCAACTTAAAAGACGGTTATTAAATTTATTCAGAATAACTCCGTTTTCCTGTTTTCAGATAATTCATAAAATTATAAAATAACCATTTATGTAATATATTATCACGACTTTGGGGACAGTTACTCATATTTTTACTTATCTTGTCATCTGTTATATCAATATTTTCTGACGTAATCAAACTAGTCCAGCAAGCCAAGCAAGGACTTATCCATTCTTTAACGGCATAATAATAATTATGAATAGTAATACATGGAAAGTTATGTTTGAAGTCTTATAAAATAGAAATAAAAATAGGTAGGTAAGTACCTTATATCCTTGCTAACAGTAGTAAGAGCTAGCCAGTCTGGCTGTATGGCCGCTCGAGGACAACACCACGCGACAATGGAGTGAGATCGAAGACCAACTAGCAACTCTGTTTCTGCACTCCACGCAATACTTAGTACCTGAGAACCTGATACGATAGTTTTCATTAACAAAATAGATACCTATTTGTTTACAAAACTTTGTCCATAAATCTTTTATAGGCCCTATATTGTATAGATTAAATAACATTAAAGGAATATTTAAGAAAAATGTGTTTAAATTATAGAATTTTTGTAAAAGGGAAAATCATTAATTCCTAGACAAATTTTTCGAATTAAGTAAGTATCGAAACTAATTGACATGGAATGACACCATAATTATGAGGATTTAGCATTGTATTGTATGGGTCTTTAAGCAACAGTTTAAATTTTCGGTCAAATGGCCATTTCACAATTTTAATTAGTCCATATCTTAACGTTATTATATAAAAATCTTACCCAGCTTCATAAACTTAGCCTTGGCATCTTTTACGGTAATGACGTACAGATCCTTATTGTAGTCGAGCAATGCCAGCTGCCTCTCATTAAGTGGTCCCGTCTGGCTCAATGCGATACAAGATACGGTCATCTTGTGCGTTAGCTTGGTCACCGTATTGTCAGCTGAACTTCGTACTATTAGTCCCGTCGGCAGGTCGTATACTTGAATCACTAAATTAATAACAAGGAGTATGAGCTTGATTTTCTTTACTTTAGTGGATTTTTCTATATAAAATAATTCTTATAGTTTTAAAAAGAGGACATGTCACCAACCACTGAAAAATAAACTATCACCACGCACGCAAGTTTTAATGGAAAATAAATGTCCAGATAATGAAAAAGTGTTGTTCAAAACTACGCTAATATCTGCGATGGTAGGTATAACCGAAAATCAATGATCGAATCAACCTACAGCACCTCATAAATACTACCTTACATTTAGTACAACAGTCATATTTAATAGAAGTTGACTCATACTTTTCCGATCAGTCTGGTCAACAACAGCCAGCGTGTCAGGTCCAAGGGATACCGCCGCTCGGCCGAGGGTCTCTGGTCGAGAGCCGCGTGGACTGGCCAGCAGCCGACCCATGTAGCTGTATACCGAGATACCGGCTCTTTCCACGATACACAGACATCTGGAGAACGTCACGTTTATAATGGAACCAGGAGGACTGAGGATTATTTTCAGTAGATGAAGCAGTCATTGTATTGTTAGCTGAATCAAATTATAGTTTAGTGTCCAGTATTTTAGAAAAGAAAGAATTAACCTGTAAAAACTGTACGATTAAGCTATAGATGGGTTGATATATCACAGTATGTAAAATATGGTACTATTCTAGGTACATCACTAAAAATCAAAAGCGAGATTACCTTTCCGCCAGCAAAATCATGCTAATTGTCCCTTCCTTTAAATCAAATGTTACCGGCGTGTTCCATGACGTCAGTTTATGTATGAAACATTGTTTGACCGTGGCTATCACTAGATGGTTGAATCCTAGCGCGATTTGGATAACTCTGTCTGGATAATCCAACTGATCATTTTGGTCTGTTATGATATCCCGTATTGAGACTACTTTACGACCAATTTGTGTGCACGCGAAGTTTTTCCAAGTATATTCTCTACAAAAAGGTAAATACATTGATAATTTCAATCCTCTTTCATATTAACGTGCGGTTTAAGGGGGGCACTAAATTTTATTTAAGCATCAAAGGAAGATGAATTAGGTTTTGCTACGGAGTATTATCGTGTTTATGTAACATCTAAAAAATTCATGTGATAGGTAAAAGCAAAACTGACCATATAATGTGTATACAGACAATTAATATTCACCTGTTAATTATGTGGGCAAAGAGAACATGCCCGTTAGCGCAGGCTGCAGCCAATTGTGTGCCATCAGAAGACCATGCAATGTTATAGATGCTTCCTGTCTTCGGACTTTCCAGACAATGAGACCACTGTTATCAAAGACGCTTAGTTAAAACACAGTTATTTCTAGTTAATAACATACCATATCAGAACAAATCACTTACACCATTCGCATTGCATAGCCGTAGCAAATTGTAGCTTCCTAAAATGTACGTGTCACCAGCAGGGGACCAACTAACACTCGTTATTGGTTGATCATGCTTCACGCTTACTGAAATTTGCTGGCCAAAGGTGTCCCAGATCTAAAAGAGACGAATCCATACGTCTAAATAAAGGCACTGATGTATTTTACTCACACTGAAAAATAAAACGAGGTCGAGATGGCGAAGGGCGAAGAAAATGCAATAATACAAACCTTAGAAAAGCCGTCTTCAGCACCTGATACGATTAAATTGTTGTTAGCATTCCATGCTGCACACAGGATAATACCCTCATGTGCTTTCCACTATAAAAAATGAAGAATTATTATATAGAAAGGTTGAAAATTTGCGGAATTATTTGAAAAAATTGCGGCTGTATGATTTGTCTAACTATGAAATTTGATAATAAAGCTTCTTAACAAAACGTATAGCATGAAAAAATCTATTAAAATTCTGGTAAATTACCTTGATAACTTTAGAGCTGGAATTTAAATGCTTGATTATTAGGAAGTTCCCTTTAGTGTAGAGGATCGCATTGCTATCTGGGCTCCATAAAGCACTGTAACATGGTTCATCTGATTGTATCACCGTAGATCTCAACAGACCATTACGAGACCACACTTTCACGAAACCATCTTCACCAGCTGTAACATAGTTAATAACCTTTTTAGTTTCAATCTCAGAATACTTTTTTCAATGATGGATAGTCTTCTTCATAATTACCAGTCAATAGACCAGCACCATCTGGACTCCATTGAGCAGCAAGGCAGGCACCTTGATGAGCATTTACACTTTTCTCTATACGTCCATTATGATTAACAATATGAAATCTGTGCATAGAAATAATTAAGTAAGTGTAAGGTCGAGAGTGTAACAGTTTTATCGCACAAAATTACAGTAGTTTTTAGGTTTTTATTTTTTTCTAGTTTTAAGAACTAGACCTGGCATATTCTATTGAGGTCACGAATCATCCATACTTAAGTGAGTTGGTTACCAAGCGGTAGTTAAATTGGCAAAAATTATTAAATTCTGGGTCATGTTCAGTTTGTTACAGAAAACTCCCAAAAACGCAACTCTCTAAAGTAAGTACCTAGGTATGATGTTCACAAAACGTTTATCTAAGATTAAGACTAAGTAACTTACAACACAAGAAGGTGTTTGAATTTTAAAAAATAAACTAGATCTTATAAATAGTAACGTCTAAAGCAAATGAATGTAAACATACTTTCCATCTGTGCACGCTATCAGGATAACGTCATGTTGATGTTTATTACCACCCAAGTTTATTTTTGGAAACAAGTGCATCCCGGTTGGATAAAAATCTTCAGGAAAAGTCGCTACTACCATACATTCGTTGTTCACAAGATTCCATTTTAGCAACTTATGATCTTCACTGTGGAAAAAACTTTTTTATTAAAGACTAGGATTTTAATTAAATTTTTATATAAACTATAAATAATATTCTGAAAATACAACTTGCCCACAAGAAAATACGTCTTCTGTATTATTCCAATTCACACATGTAACAACTCCTACATGTTTAGGCTCTTTGAAAGAAGATATTTTCAATTTCATTTTGCCTGGAATTATTGTTTCTTGTTGTAGGAAAAATATTACGCGGTTGCTATGGAAACCGCAAAGTTGTGGCTGTTTGAAGTTTGTGTTGTGACATCCTAGTATTACTTGTAATTTCGCGCCATCGGCAGGTGTGGACATCAACATTTTCGCTTTGAGTCAAGTCAAGATCGGCAAGGAGAGACGATTGAAGAGAATTAAATATAGCAACCCTATTTAGTGACAATTTAAAAGTTGTCAGTCAGTGATGTTGACGTATAATTATGTCAACTTTTCCTGACATGCGCACTGACTCAACTGACTGTGACTGATTTAACGTTACTTGTCAAAGTTGTCAATCGTTTCAATTTGCTATAATTTAACATTTATTTACCACATGGTTTAAATAGCCTAGTGATTATTATTTTGCTTATCAGTTAAAGTTGAATAAAACTGGATAAATAAGCTCTTTATAACAGAAAAGCAAAATGTCCGACGTTCCAGACTTAAGTTCCGATGAAGATCATTTTGAAGAAGATGAGTGGCAAGAGATGGAAACGAGTAACATGTCGGTATCATGTTTATTTTGCCCTAACATCCTTTCGAATATTGAAGGCGCTATAGCGCATTGCGAATCAGTCCATAGTTTTAACTTAAACACTTTAAAAATAAAATTCAGTATGGATTGCTATTCTTATATTAAATTAATAAACTACATAAAGACTCATAAAACGAGTCCTAACGATATTATGTCTGCGACTGAAAAGCTGTGGGACGACGAGAAGTATTTAAAACCCGTTGATAATGATGAATGGTTGATGTATGACTTTGATTCCTTAGAAGATAAGCCAAGTTCTCCTAGAAGTTACCATGCTAATGTTGAGAATGGTTTAGTCACTCTATCTCAGGCACATTTTACTGAACTCCAAAGAACAATACAGTCTTTGACAGCACAACTGAAGGAATCTCAAATTCATCTCCAAATGGCAAAAGAAGATATGAGCAAAATGCAAGTGTCAATGAAGTCATTAGTAGACGGTGGTTCCGGCAGTAATATTAGTGGAACTAGTGCAACAATTGTAAATTGTGTGTCTGACGTACCATTAGAAAATGATGAGGGGTATTTCAGTACATATGCACATTTTGGGATCCATTACGACATGCTCTCGGATAAAGTCCGTACAGAAAGTTATCAAGAAGCAATCCTTAGAAATAAAGACTCCTTCAAAGATAAGGTTGTTCTTGACCTTGGATGCGGCACAGGAATCCTTTCTATGTTTTCAGCATCAGCAGGCGCTAAGAAAGTGTTTGCATTAGATCAATCCGAAGTTATTTACCATGCAATGGATATTATAAGAGAGAATAACTTAGAAAATGTTATAAAAACTATTAAAGGAAGGTTGGAGGATACAAAATTAGAAGAAAAAGTAGACATTATTGTCTCAGAGTGGATGGGATATTTCCTATTGTTTGAGGGTATGTTGGACAGTGTTATTTATGCGAGGGAACATTGCTTGAATCCAGGAGGATTACTGTTGCCAAATAAGTGTAACATTAGTTTAGTGGCCAATGGTGATATTGGCACACATAGAAGGTTAATAGAATTCTGGTCGGATGTATACGGTTATAAGATGAACTGTATGAAATCAGAAGTGGTGAGGGAAGCAAGTGTGGACATAGTGGGAGCAGAGCATATTATTTCAGAGCCATGTGTGGTGCAAGACATAGATATTTATACCTGTAGTACTGATGTCATGGACTTCACTGCCGACTTTAAACTGAATGTCATAAAAGATGGCTCTGTCACTTCTTTAGTAGGTTATTTTGATACTTTCTTTGACTTACCCCATAGAGTCACATTTACCACTGGCCCTCACAAAATTCCAACACATTGGAAGCAAACAGTTTTCTTTTTAAAAGATTGTGTACCAGTTAAAAAAGGTGATGTTATTAACGGTGTAATTATTTGTAGTCGACTAAAGACAGACGTAAGAGGGCTCTCTGTGCAATTAAATGTATTTGGAAAAACTTTTAAGTATCTCTTAAGCTAAATATTATGATAAATGTAAAGTAAATCTTTTATCCTATGAGGCCATTCAAGTATTACGTAACGCTATTTGGCAGGAGGGCGCTCTTGTAAAATTTTATGATGCGTTACATAGATGGGAGGGGGGTTCGAATAACGCGTTACGTCACATTTTTTTATTAAAAAAAATTAGGGAATATAATTCTTCTAACTCTGCAAAATGGCAACATTTTTAACGTTTAGGGAAGGTGAGGGAATGTACAGAAAAACGTTTCGGCGCGTTACGTGAGAGGAAGGGTGGGTCAAAAATTGCGTTACGTAACATTTGAAGGCTCTTTATTGTATGATTAGGTATGCAAAATGTAAGCTTACTTTAATAGGTGATATCTTTATAGAGTCAACAATTCATGTGAATTTTAAGATTATTATCATGCTAAGCATGGCTTTATTGTTAAAACTTTTTATAATTTTTATGTTGAGGATGGTTAGCATTGCATTTTTCTAAGCATTTTTTTGGAATTGTAATTTTACTCAGCAACATGATAACTCAGCAACTCGACAACATAATGTTGTTTTTATGTGCCTTAGAACTATAGTCCATTTTTTTTAGGGAACACACACCTTCCAGTATGAATTACTAAAAATTAAATGTCTAATCTGTAATATTTTTTTGCACTTCATAATAAATTTTTATGACTTGGCCAGTATGCAATTATAGATAAGCTAGGCACCTCCCATACTCAATTGATAGAATCATTGTGATGTTTATCAAACAATAATTAAGCATTTCGTTTATTTGAATAAAATGTGTGAATCTAATGAAAATATTATAAACTGATGCTTTTTGTCTAAGTAGTATTTTGATACAATTAAATAAAAAATATAAAGACAGCTTTCTACGAAACTTTTATTTCATTTTACATATAATTTACATTTACACATACTAAAGGTGTTTTTTACCTATTTATATACACATAGAAAAAAGAATTAAGATAAAACCATCATCTGAATTATACATACACATTACAATACAAGAATGAGAGGTAGAGGGACACAAGAGGCAATTTTGTAGGCTTACTATTGTGTCATTAAACATACCATAAATTAATACCTATTGACTATGTTTGAAATGTGAGATTTTTTAAATTAACACACTATTGAAATAACATGAATGCCTCGAATGTTCCAAATTAGCTACATATTTTAAATTAACAACCTATGCTTATCTTAAAGGAAGAATAAACAAATGATTATCTTTAAATCTGAAATTATTTTATACTTACTTAATTTCAGCCAATTATGTTTATGAATTGGAACACGACAATAATTTAAATTATTGTTATCATCATCAAGTTACATTCACGCTAAAACAAATTAATTTCCCTAATATTTAAAAGAATACAGAAGTTACAATTTTCTTATAAACAAGTAGTTTTTGTACTCAAACTTTAGTGAAAGTGAATTTTGGCGGAAATTTTGCTTTTTTTTTATCTGCACATTCTGTTTTAGGTCTGTTACTGTAGAGCTGCTAAGATCAAAAACAGCAAAGGCAATTATACATACAGCCAAGACACATTAAAAAATAAAGTTGTTACTGATCATTACACACAGTTTAAAAGTACAATTTGTTTGTTGATAATTATAAAAAAGATACAATAAGATTTGCAAGCTATTTATTTGGAAAGAACAACAATCAATATTTCTTATAATTATTATGTGTGTTATAATCATACTGAGGTGAAAATGTTCAATGCACATTTTTTACGTTTTTTTTTCATTTAAATACATAATGGTAGAATACTCTTTAGAGATTGTGCCTGTGCCGGTATTATAAATTACCGTGGTTAATGTAGTTACTTTAAAATTTCAGTAAATAGTGTCGCTTTTATTATTATCGAAATAAGTTAGACGGCCGGAAGTACCACGAGTCTCCATGTAGTTAGTTAGTATGTACTTATTTCTGATTACAGCTCCTTAATAGTATTAAACATGATGCCTGTAAAATTAATATTCTTAGCTCACCACTTTTGAACATTTTCTCCTCAGTGTTTACTAATAACAAAGGTACTTAGTCATGATTACAATAAGCTAAGTTAATCAGCTACACTACATTTTTATAAAGCTATATCCCCAATTAGAATGGCATATTAAATTTAATATACGTACTACATTTAATTATCAGTATATCGGTATTCTATACTAGATACGCTAAATGCACAATATACAGAATTTATTAAATTCCTTATTTATAAATAGACGATAAATATATAAAAAGATCTATTGTAAAATTTCTCTACGATAAGCGTCACCAGTTGGTATTAAGTCTAACCTTATTATCCCTGAAATTAGAGAGAGGGACCTTAGTATTATCCGAGTGATTATGGATTTGTTTTGATATCAACGAGAATGGTCCCACACCTATATGGATCTAGGCCTGCGAAATACATAATAGCGTTCTGGAATAATTTGAATCATACTATTTCAACATTTGCCACGGTGTTTTATTTTAAAGTGGATATTTTATCATCGAAATAAAAGGTATTTTGTAATATTTTGATCGTCTCTTAAGCCAATTAGATTCTAGTTTTTTATAAGAAGGACGGTATAATTAAATTAAATCCTTCAAGAAGTAGTAGGATTAAAATAGTCGGTATTACCTGACATCAAGATTTATTATTACAATTGCCTAGAGAACTGACTTTAATTTCAGTGAAAATAAATTTTTACTATCTAATCTAGCTAGACACCAGGTTACCTAAGAATAAAATTAAAACAAAAAATCTCCGGAAAATTAAAAAAATCTTAAAAGATTCCACTCGTTTAAATCCAGCAATGATGAATAATCAAGTAATTGAATTATGTACCTAGGTACATAGAAGTAGGTACCGACCTAGGTACATAAATTATACAAGTGATTGTATGTAGTTACAAAGGTACTGCCTTTTTGGTACAGTCAAAATAAGTACCTACCATAACCAAACATTATCGACAGATCCCTATTACTTATACATATAAAGTAGGTATACATTAATACATTTTGCTACATATATAAACGCCGTTATTATTACCTATGTATAAGTGATATAATGAAAATCTATAATTACATCTACTTAAGTGAGTCTAAAAATTGAGATGATTTTTAATCATTTACAAATGACTTCTCATTAATAACATTTGGTCAGGAAATATCAGATCGGAAACATTAAAATTAATAAGCGTATTTGTCATATGGGTTAATTAACACTAAGTATTATGTAATTTAGCTAAATTTATTGTATCTATAATACAGCATATAATTTTTAATTTTTTATCTATAAATGTCTATAATTTAGGGATGGGACATGACGATAGTCCATCAAAATTCGAAAAGAAGTGCATGCATATGTATTTTGATATAATATATATTCAATTATTTAATAATATGTTTGGCTCCATAACCAGCGATTTTATATGTTTACATTTGGCTCTTATGAAATAGATTTCGATCAGTTCCTACATGTATTATAATTTAGTATTATACTTATACCTAACTAAAACAATAAATTACTATATAAGCTAAATGTTATTTAAAAAGTTTAAAGTAATCTACTAATTCATACAATTGGTAGAGAGTGTGTAGATTATGATTGTATGTGTGTATGTATCTGTGTACATTTGTGTACAACTGTGTGCAGGTGAAATACTTACCTACTTATCATCAAAACTATGATTTGGTACAAATACCTTCCTTATGTTTTGACATTTGCCCCTGGATAGCAAAAGCTTTCGTCACGTAAATTGTACTCTAAAGTGCAGTTATTGGTGCATTTCTGAAAACTTCTAAATAATTTTAAGATCAGAACCTACCCAATCCCAGGGCATTGCATCTTATGATCTTATTTCTAACTGATCATTGCTATTGTGCAAATATCGATGTTCACAATCCATCTCTTTATCGTGTAGCATTGGAAATAAAGTTGATACAAGAAAAGTACCTATGTAATGAATCTAATCCTTTAATTCCTTATAACTAAAGACCAGCTTTTTCCATAAAGCCACGCTTGATGCGACTGGTTGAGGAATCTTATAAAGAAACAAACTAAGCTAAGCGTGATAAACCAACAACTATTTACACCAATGAAGGATACTATGACCAGCATGTCCCTATATTAATCGTTACATATAATAATAACAATCATAATTTAAAGTGCCTACTATGTTAATCATTTCTCATAAGGCATTCAAAATCATACAATTTACCATCCATTATTTTGGCGCTAACATCAATATTACTGTTATGGATAAAACTTTGCAGTTATAGGCATTCATGTCCATCTACGATAGCGATTCATGAATATCGCTAGTTGGATAAAAATCACTAGAATCATAATTTAGGAAGTCGCCTATAGATAGTAATTTAGACTGGTTTACGTACCTACTAAAAGACAGTAGGCATCACCAACTTTAATGCCAAGTGGATGAAACTAAATTAGAATTGGATAAAACTAACAGGCAGATTAAGAGGAAGTAGTTCTATCTTCTCTCTCGGCCAATCCGCACTGGAGCTGCGTGGCCGATCGAACTCTGGGCCTTCCCAGTTATGAGGAGCCACCCGTGCTCATTAGTGAGCCATTAATGGGTTGAGATAAAAGACCTTTCTACTTAGTTGTCAATGAATTTTATTAATAGTCATTTGGATAAAACTCAGATAGAATGTATTCCAGGACTAACTAGGTACTTATTTCCTTTTTTTAGCAATAATACTTTTTCGTTGTGCTTTTTAATTTGTGCGTTGCCATTTGATTTAATTTAAATTTTCGCGAATCCAAAATTGTATGATGGTTAAATCTTGGTGGTGTGATGATGGTTCATATCCAATTGATAATTGATAGCAGAAAATGTCCTAGGATTTATTCCATACCTATGGTATTCGGTACAGAATTCTAATGTCTCTGTTTGCTTATATTTCTCACAAATATTTTATCCTTTCTACTAATTCTATCCTATCTTACTTATAATCCTGACAGTTTGTGAAGTTGTTTAGTTAGGTATTTAGATGCTTGGATTTCTTATCTGCGCTAACCGTTGTAAGGATTAAATAGGCACATAGGCAAGTAGACCACACAAAAGAAAGGGATAATAGAGTAGGTAGGTTTGATATTAATTGTACATTTTCCTAGGATGATTATACATTTTTATAGTGATGTTTCTGAATAAATCGAATATTAACGGTTGATCAGAGTTTTATGAAATTAAATGTCTAACATCATGAGTAACATTTTACTAGAACATAAGTTACATTAAATCTACTACCTTCTTATTATTCTTTCCAGTAGGTATATGAACTTCCGAAACTTGGATAGATAATGAGTGGATAGGTAACATTAATTACGTGTATCGATTATGTAATTAATAAATAGACGTCACGATGCACCAGCTGTACCTACAAATTATAAATTGCTCTTATCATTGTGCTCTCTATGTCCACCATAAATTTAAATAATATTTATTTCTGTTTGCCTTGGATGTATTGTTCAGTGGCTATATTTAATCAAATTTCAAAGTCTTAAAAAACGCAATTTAGTATCTAGGTATGTACTTTGGTTATTCCTTCCAAATTATGATTATTTTGCAGCTTCTGTATGTTTTTTAAAATAAAGGTTTCTATGGGGCTATCCACTTATTTTTTTTTTTATTTATCAGAGTTATGTCCAATTGCTGACGACGCCAATTTCGTTTTCTTAAAAATAATTATCAGATTTCTTTAAAAAGATTAAAAAAATATACTGGCTGATAATAACAGAATTTAAATTTCGAACCTACATTTCATCGCCTCTTTAGCTCAGTGGTAGAGCACTGGTCTCGTAAACCAGGGGTCGTGAGTTCAATCCTCACAGGAGGCATCAACTGTAGTGATTGTAAGTAATTAAGCTTTTTTGAATAGCTTACAGACAGTCATAATCACTAACTATAAAATAATGATGTTTACATTAAAAAGATAAAAAAAAATGTGTTTTAGATTTCATCAAAAATTCCACTGATTTCTTAGAACTTCTGAACAGATTTTTTGCTTAATATTAGGTACTATTATTCAAAAACAAGGTCTTCAATTTTATACACAGACTATTTTCTTAAAAATTTAAACACCGACCAATTTTTGTAGCTAATTAATTATAATAAGGATGTATGAATAATTACGCATTACACTCGTGCATTTATAATTTTTGTATGAATGAATGAATTTTACGAAGTTTTGTCCACCATTTTCGTATACCTATTGGTATAATTTTGGATAAAACTCAAGAGTAGAGTAAAACAGTTAAACTGTTTTAATTTGTGTAATTTAAATTTGGAACTGGCAACAAGGAATTGAGTCTACCCGACATGTTAATTCCAATTATTAATTTTTCACTTTCGCTTTACAAGTATATGCTATGGATATTTTAAACTTAATATTAAGTTTTTTTATAGAATCGCTTTGTTTGATAACTTGTAGGTACACCTAATACAGATATTATTGAATTATTGTGAAACTACCCACAGTAGGTAAATGTACAATTGTAGGTAATCATAAATACGTCTGTGTCTGTATCTAGTGTAATTTAAAACTAATAAAGATGAATTTTCGTTAACCAATTAGGGACTGTCACAAGTCAGTTTCGCACTTTTACAGAAGTTTAAAATTCGTCTCAATCACGCCGAATATCATACTTTTGTCAACAGCAAAAGCAACACCAATTTATACGCGATTTAAACAGAATATCGACACTCTGATCGTTACCATCTACCTACCAGCTTAGCGAAGCTACACTTAACTGATCACTTGTTCAACAGTGAATGCCACATGTTGCAACAACTAGTTCTTAGGTTATTTACAAGGGTGGCTAAATATTATTCTTCTGTTGGCGGAGGGGCGCCGTTGCTCGCCTCCTCTTGCGCTGCTCTGGCTTCAGCATCTAAAAAATATAGTTATACCTGTGATTTATAGGCAGATAATTGATTATTATGAACATTATATTGCGGAGGAAGCTTTGAGTAAAAATTAACCTTTTCTGAAAAAAGGGGTCTGAAAACTACCTACTGGGAGTTTTCTTCCTCCGACTTTTTTCTGCCGGCCAAATTTATGTATTTGTTTCATAAAGCCGAAAATAATGATAGATATTGTCTAACGAGCCTTTAGGAACTTTTTATTCTAATAATGTAAATGAATGATGATGTCTTAGAAAAGTGCAGCAATCTTTTATGGGACTTGGTGTAAAATTGTATAATAAAATTCCAATGATAATACGTGACTTGCCTGTAGAATTATTTAAGAAGCGTGTAAAAGCACAACTTATTGGCAAGGGTTATTATAGCGTAGACGAATATTTAAATGACAAAGACGCATGGAAATGAACAGCTCTGCAACCGATTCCACTCAGGTTATACGATATGTAATAAATAAGATGTATGTTATTCTTCTTTTTTAAAAAGATGTGCGGAGGAGTTTATTTCCCCTTTCTTCTCCTCCTTATTAAAGCACCTTTACGAAACGGGGGTAGATTCAAAAAAATTTACGTGCATAAGAGTATCATTGATACCTATATGAATAAATGATTTTTGATTTTGATTTTGATTTTTGATTTTTGATTTATTTTAATATTATTTACATTGTAAATTTTGACGTTCTTTAAATGAGCTATTACTTCCTAAGACGAAATAAATGATTTGTATTTTATGGGAGTGGCGAAGCTCCTAGCTTATCTCCTCTGTTGATTAAAGAAAGGTAGCTTGACCTCCATGGAAATTAGATAAAACAAACTCAAGCCCATTTTTATCCCAGAGTTGGTG
>LGAG01000321.1:266265-300285 GCA_001278395.1 Lerema accius | reverse complement strand
ACCTCAGGGAATATTTGGTCAACAGATTTTCAGATCGTATAATTTCAAAATTTAAATAAAAAAGGAACTTGTAACAATATTGAAATTATTCACACAGTCATTGTTTCATGATCAAATCAAATTATTTTCGTCTTAAATTAGTTTTTATATCTTTTTAGGTGTTTCAATAGAATTCCAATCGGTATTCCTTGAACAAATGTGTGGACAACTAATTAAAGACACTTTAAGAAAGTGACTGAAAAAAAAACAAATATTGTACGTGATAAATTTATGCTTATTATTATAAATCTTAAATCTATTTTGAAAATTTCGAAGCTATGTTATCAATATTTTGTCGCATTTACGTGGGCAATAATAGCCCGAGATTGATTTGGTATTGAAGGGATCAAGTAGTTAAAAGGTGAAATGAGAATTTGCTCCCACTTTTCTTTAATATCTTTAATATAGAGTTAATGAATGTTAGTTTTTACTTAGTTGCCTGCATATTTCTCACCTTATATCATAAAGTTGTTATAGGGTCCACCAGGACTGTACGAGGACTATTTAAATATCGTTACTTAATGTCCTCATAGAAAGTATTTAATCACTTAGTGGTGCTTTTGGGGTGATTGTGCTATTGGAAAATCCAAATCACCAGCAAACTTTGCTCAGTTTGGACTGGCTTAAATTTTTCTAAAATATTTTGGTATCAGAATCTACCCATTCCGTCTCAATTTTTTTTTATAGATCATGCTTATGATCGCACCATGTAAGGAAATGTAGCCGTTAACTTTAATATCTTCCTTCTTAGTGAAAAATTATTTTCTTCTTCTACATTGGGACAATTTCCTTCTTAAAGCACTCGTACATATTGTTTTACATCAGTATTTATCATAATAACTTTTATGTTATATAAAAAAAAAAATTCAACTCGTGTTTAGTATTAAGTTCACAATATTGGCAAACTCTAATTTAACATTGATATTTGGAATTCCTTAAATCTGGAATCCCACGAGATATTCGTTCAACCAAGTTTTCCTTACATAATTCGCATTCTGATTGTTCTTGTGGACACATCTCTTGGCTCTCCTTCACCAAACAAATAAGTTTTAACACACAAATAATTGGTGTCCAGCTATTCTTGAACCTTCGCGTAATGTAGTTTTTCATAGTTTAGGTGTCATAAGTATTATTTTCTTTGTATTGAATGTCTTGAAATCCTTATTAGCATAAACTACAATATCTTTACAACATCTCAAATGGTTTAATATGACAAACCTTCCTTATGAAATATCAGAAGAACCTTCTTAGTGGAGGAACTGCAACTCATGTTTATTTTAATATAGGCGGTCGTAGAAAACTATCAAAATGACATTAAAAATGATGTAAATATTTAGATCTTTTATTTACATTAGTATTACATGAAAATTCGCGACTAAATTTGATAATTATGGGTGCTACTTTTATCATAATAAGTTAGAAGCATGAATATTAACTGTCTTTAATTAAATGTCCAGCAATCAGTGTAGTAAAAATGTTGGTGGTTCATTTAAATACCGAATAAAATAATAAATATTGCTAAATGCAGGTATTTATGGTCATCATTTTATAGATATGGTGTCAGTGTATTAGTTAATGACAAAAAATACCCCGATTAATACATATTTCTACCTTTGATAACACTGTTATTATGCTGCATGTGTCAAAACAGAAGGTGTCTTTAATTAGTTGTCCACCACTGTAAATGATTTGAATTTGATGGGAGTGGCGAAGCGCCTAGTCTATCTCCTCTGTTAATTAAAGGAAGGCAGCTTGACCTTAGTGGAATTAGAGAAAACAAACTCAAGCCCATTTTTATCCCAGAGTTGGTGTACGGCTCGGTTGTACCCTAACCCCACTCTTCTTCAATATCTATAAATCGAAACACGTCACGTTTATAGTTTTAACTAATGGAGCAACACCTAATCTTATAGAAGGATAATTAGATAAGATTATAAAATAATGCAGCCCCTATAAAAAACCAATCCACATTAAAAGTTTCGTATAGAAACTGTTTTATTATTCGTAATATTTCTCTCGATATTACCTTTCGCAGCTTGCTCCTTCCATATCTTCTTGTTATCCGTGAGACAGGCCACCCATGGCTTCTTGATTTTGAACTTAGGAGTGCTTTCTGCACCTAGACATAAGATTCAAATGCAAAGAACAGTGATTTAAGTCAAAGAATTTCTCTGTTGATTTTCTAAACACTAGTCAAAAGTAAGTAAAATCGGCATTAGATAATGGAGACTCTTCAAAGAAAATGTACCAAATATTCATACCTAAGTTCTCCTCATTGATAGGTTCCTGTTGTGAGGTAGTGTTTGTATTCTTGGAGCTCGAATGCAGGGGTCCCAAGATGCATTCCAGCATATCAGCGCATACCTTGAATGAACATAAAATATGATCAATACCAGAGACATGTTGGGTACCATGCCTATGGATCAATACCTTATTTCATAAAAAAAATATTTTAAGTTGTATCTCTAAGCATGACGAGGTCAAAATTTGAAGTCTTGAATATGTTGAAGACCTCGGTAAAGACCTTATCGTCTATGGAGTTGATTAGAATTTTAATGAGAAAGTGAATTCTATAAAATTCTTTTCCTAATATTATGTGCACAATTTTTATGGACTCAGAAAAATTATCCAAACGAAACAGCATTGTATGGTAAGATAATAACAGGATTGTTCATAGTAGGTATGTAACATCATTTATTACGAAATAACACCTAATAGGTTATAATACGAGTCTACTCACAGTCATGCTGGGCTCAACGATGAAGTCAATGAACCCTATCTGGGATTCAGCCACGAGGGTGTTGTTCCTGTCACAGAGGGGGCTGAAGGGCAGCCCCAGGTCTCTCTCCTTGTCCCCTTGCAAGAAGAACTCATCCAGCAGACTCATCGTCCACCGGTGATGAAGATCCCATCTCTGAAAATATTTGTTACTCTTATCAGCAATAACTTTAATGTTTATTATCAGTAGTATCTTCTTGTTCTTCGTGTAAAATAATTATGCTTGTAAAAGCTGGTACTATCAAGTGTATTAAACCACGCTTCTTTGTGATTAATTTCTTGCCCAAGAAATACTAGTGTAATTACAAAGTCGTGTTGTGTGTAGTGTCATGGACTTAGTTAAGAAATTCCGATTCTTCTTGACTACATTCCGAACCTAAATACAAGCTTTTCATTTTGATGAATTAATGCTTGATGATAAATAATATTCTCACTTAAGAATGTTCTAGATAAAGATAATTACCTTAGCTGGGTGCGAGATATCACAGCAATGTAGCACTAAGGAAGCCGCCTTGGACTTATCGACGGTCGGCTCAGCGAGCGAGAGCAGCGACCGCATGTTCTTCAGCTGTTGGAAATGGAAGGACATGTCTGTTGCCAGCACCATGTCGATGACCAGCGTTCGGAACTCGCGGAACTCGTCCCGCGATAAGTTCTGGAGGATGTTGCAATCTTCTTCGCGAATTAGTCTGGAAAGTAACATAATTAAGTGTCAATAAGTCAATAATGAACACTTAAAACTTCTGATGTATGATCTACAAGTATACAGGGTGTCCCGTAAGTTGCCAATGGGAGATAGCTTGAGGTTAGACCTACCACATGTCAAACTTACGGGACAACCTGTATAAAGGCCTTTAAGCACGACGTATTTCCACTGCTTCAAGGTGCCAGAATATGACTATACTAGGTTCTTGAAGTAGAAAGTGTCAGCCTCCATACCGACATCTAGAATCACGATTCGTAAATAAAAAAATAAAAAATACGAATATAAACTTGCTATTCCCTAACACAAAGTAGATATCGTAACAACGAAATTAAATGAAAACTTCCATCACAACTTCGTTGTAGCATTGCGTTTTATATAGCCCTTGTACTCCTTCGTTGCAATTTACTACGTCTTGAGCACTAATTGCAATTTTACAGGCTACGACGACCCACTCGTAATGAGTAGAAGTAATTCTCTTAAGCCAGTAAAAACTTTTGTTTCTGCAGGGATTTTACAATGTAAAGTTTAAGTAGTTTGACGTAACCACGTGTCCCGTGTGTGAAAATCCACAAGATGTCAAAACTTTCGAGACCCTGATCGAGAAGTTTCCAGAACATGACCCTAGGGGACTTTAAACGCTTAAGTATTTGTGAGCGTCTAAACATCGCTACGTCTTGTATTCATATTTGCAAACTTTTGATACATTCATAAATCTTGCCGGTCACTCATACTCACGTTTACACTGGTTAAGAATTTAGGAAATGTTCAATTTCCATTTATAACTGTATTTAGGTTTGTCCTAGTCCCTTAATCCACGAGATTTAGATACTCGTATGAATGGAATTTTATTTTGTGCCGCAAGTCGAATTAAAGTTTTATATTATGAAGGTAAAGACATCTTTAAAAGGATCCAATGAATTTGTAGAGATAAGTTCAATCACTATCATTATTATATGAGTACCTTTATTATTAGCTATATACTTTAATATCGCAAAATCTGGATAATTTGCTGTATTGTATCTTGATTTAACTTTCAAGGCTTCAAGGCCAAGTTGTAGTAACATTTCGTACTTTCCCATAGGGAAACCCAACTTATGATTGCGGATCTCAAAAGTTCAGTTTCTGATATAAGTTAAGCTTAATACGAGTTGGAATATCTGTCTGAAGTTTCCAACGTTATTTTACCGTCTGTTATAATGATTTATCTAATCTTTGTATCATCATTTAAGAGATACTGTTAATGTTTGATCAAGATATTTCTATGTAACTTTCTTGCTGTTTCTGCTACTAATTACATTAGATACCTACTCATGGTAATTAGTAATGCAACTGTTTATAAGATTAGCTATAAATTTTCGAAGCTTTCGATTCGTTACAATTTCATTCGTATACATTACATTCCAGCTGGGCATTCGCTCTGTTAAAAAAGTTAATTAGTAATGACGTAGCTCTAAAATTAAAACTAAATGCGCAATTCAATTGAAATTTGCTATTCGACTTTCCTTTCCATTTACTAAAATGAATTCTATGACACCCTCAGCTGAACCAACTTAGTAAAATACAATGACATGGTACCTATTTGTTTCACCAATGTGAAATGATAAATTGGTTTGATTTTCAGTCTGTTAAGTACCTATCCTGTGCGTTTCTATTTCTTACATTAATACCTCATGTGCATCACCAGTTTCTGGAGATCATTTAAGAATTCTATGAGGTCTGATCAAGGCTTAATATGATGAAGGCGGAACTGGCTACACCAGAACGTATCTTCTAATTTGCATATGACAACAAAGACTATGTAATCAGAGCATTAGAACCAAAGTTCATTGACGAATAAAATTACAGTTACACGCTCAATTCAATACTGATTCGAAAAGCCGAGAGTATTTTATTTCAATCATGAAAATAGCTACGTAATTCTGTTCGTGACTGATCATGCTTCACGTGAGCTCGTAAGTGGCTCCATCTTTGCTCTTATCTGTGGAGCTAAGACGCGCCAATTTATATTATATCGTTGAAGGTTTCGCTAGACTACTTCCACAGACAGATTGATGGATCATTTGAGTAAACTGTGTAATTAGTTACTGGGTATATAATTATATTAGCGTAGTCTGTCTTTGTTTAACTTTTAAATTTTGTCCTACTTTTTTACTTATCTATTTTCTTACACGATAGCCTAGAAGAGCAATGTTTTTCGAGCGTATGTATTTATGTATGTATATGCGTGTATGTATGTCTGCTATTGGTGTACCTACAGTTCAAATTACTTCACGAATTTCAAAATAATATTGAAGTATCATTGGATTTGTCTTCATTGTAGAAGTGACATAGACTTTTTAATTTCTTAATATTATTATTTACCTCTCCATAAAAAAATAACATGTGTTTCTTGTGTTTGTAAGAACGATTACCTAATATTCATTTACATCTTTTAACTTTACTTAATACTGAGACAGTCTTAAAGTATATCTTATATTTAGTATCCACTATAGATTGTTAGTTAATTATGTTCAAAAGATTTCTTGCTAAAACATTTGCCTTAATACTTCTCGAATAACTTCGTTAACCGAGTATGAATATTATTAAGCTATCGATGAATAATTATTAAGGCTTCGAGCGACCCGAAATTGCCTTTAGCCATCGTAAAGGTTACGTTTGGTCCCCTAATTAACTTGGAAATTCAATTATATACTAATCCGAAGATTCATCGAATTTCAGAAGGTATTAGTACGCGTCGATGTAGGCTATAATTTGTAATACTGTGTAAATGGTATTGAAGTTTCGAATAAAATATAGTTGGGAATATTTTTACTTGACTATGCTCGAAAGAGGGTAATGATTTTTGAGTGTACATACGTTCATAAATGTACGTATGTCCATTTTTAAACTTCTTGACCGATTCAAGCATTATACGTTGTCATCGAATTTGTCTATCTTGTGAGAATAAGATAGGATATTATGTATGTTTAATATGCCTTAAAAAGCTTCCAACACTTAGGTTGGCCACTACCTTTCCACTATACCGAACTGGACCAGCATGGTGGAGTATGCCTTTAGCCTCTTTAATCATGATAATATTCACCCGTATTCAATACTGGGACATTAATTTAATGGTGGCCATACGAACATCATAACTATTAATAATTAAAACACGAAAAATACACGCAAAAAAGAAGTTCTTGAAAAGAACATGATAATAATTTTAATAATAAAAGATAACAGCGTCTACGGGAGAAATTTAATTATAAAATTCGTTAGACGACGAATTTACTTTTGTTTTGTTTGTCTAGAGTCTAACAACAATTGAAAGCAAGCGTCAATTGAGTCCAAATAGGTATTTTTGCAGTACGAAAAAGATCCGGTGACTCTCCTGGGAAATTATCGTATCGCCCGTCACGTACGCACTGTGGCTTTGTTGCCAAAAATACGGATATTCAATTCTGATTTTCGTATTAACACGCTTTGTATGACTTCCATGTTATAATTTTTGTACACGAATACGTATATCCGATGGTAAATTCCGTCCAATTATCTCGCCTTCAATACATCCTTTGATCGTTCGATTAGGGTGCTGCCTATTCAATTCTACCACCCTTAAAGATGGCTTTGGAGTTTTATTTAAATGGTTGTGTAATAAAATCATGTCTATAAGAAAACTATAACTTTGGATCTGATATAAAGAATAATGCCGTCATGTATGCGATTTAGTTTTGATATTATTTTAAAATAACATGGACATAACATTCATTAACTTTAGAAAACAAAACAGATCTCACACTGGCACACTGCGTCTGATATACTGATACGTCACAAATACGCACAAACTCAAATACGTCAATTCCCTTGACAGCCAGTTGATTCTGACATAATTTGATTGATGTAAATATTGTCTGTACTCACCGAAAGGCGGCGCTGATGTGATGGTTCTCCAACACGGCCCTGTCGTTGTACAGCAGTGCGGTCTCGGAGCCAGACATCACGTGGAAGTTGTTTGTAGTGCCTGTATGCTCGTAGTCATGGACCACGGCTGCTACCAGCGTCGCGAAGATCTCCAGGTCTGACAGCCAGTTCTGAAAGTGATGGTGAAGATTTATAGATATTTTGAGTACAAGACGATTTTATTTGCTCATGTAAAGTCAGATGGCTAACAAATTACGCAATGGAAATGATCTTATCGCATTTTTTCATCCGTCGTGCGTATTTAGAATTTGGTTGTTATTTTAGAGAAGTTATTCGTTCTTTTAAAATTGAAGTCCGGCTAAGTGAGAAGGTTATTTCTTTCTTTTTAAAAATAATACATCCTAGCCGCAGAGCTCAAGTCAACAAAAAGCTTCATAAAAGACCTACAATTGTTGGTTTAAAATATTGTTATTTCTGAAAAATGAATGAAACAGAAGCATAATATTTATTTCCAGAGATAACAATTTCTCGGGCACGCAAAACACGAGGCGAGTATCTAAAAATGGCACTACAATTTCCTTTGCGAGATATTTTCTAGGAACCGTCGGCGTTATTGTTCTGCCTCAGTTGCGAAGAAATATCGAATTGACTGCGCTAGAGACGTGGGTAGTAAAATATTAGATAAGCTATTGCAGTAGGTATTTTCAAGATTTATGTAATACGTTATCTAACTAACTTGATTAGAATTATAAGTAGTGCCCCTGTTCAAACCAAAAAATATAATAGAGTCAGTGTCAGAACAAAAAAGTGAGGTAAATTTTTTTCTTTTTTTTACGACCTGATATAATAATGTCAACGAGCGCGATCTGCCGAAAAATGTACCGGGAAACGTTATCATTGTAATTAACATTATGATTTTCCCTATAACGTTTCTTTGTTCCGAAGACTGCGCCTATAAATTTATTGTTTGGTCTGTGTGTTCATGTTATAAAACGTAAAAAAAACACAAAAACAATAAACAAAAAAAAACTAACGAAAAAAAAACAATAAATAGAAAAAAAAAACAAAAAAGGCAAGCTTTTTTGGGGTTTAAAGAGGCTATAGTAAAATGCCATGTCACTCCCACAATGATTGTCTATTACCTACCAATTTTTTTCTTTTTTAATGATTTTTATTTAATTGTATTTTTGAGTATTTTTCAATGAATTTAATGTAAATCGATTTAATTTATACATTGGTCGAGATTTAGTGAACTTTTATGTTGTTTAATTAGTGTAAGTGGCTCTACGGCCGTTTTAATTTAAAATGTAATAAAAAATAAATAAATAAACATACTATAGAGTCTAATCTTACCATAAGTCCAGTTTGGCACAGCATGTAGTGTACAGTTTGTGCTACATCAGCCGCGTGAAGGTTGTTGTGGTAAGGATTGTGGAACTTGCAATATCCTTCTTCTATCCTGCTGAGGAAGTTCTCCAGAATTGTTGGTGGTACCTGAGGAGAAGCTGGTTTATGAAGAATGTATCGGTGTTTAATAGTCATAAGAGAAAGTCTATTTATTACGTCAGGCTTTTAGATGTCTCACTTAATCTTACAGGTAAGACAGGTCTTAATAGACGCACCCAATTTCAAAAAGTACAGGTTTATAAACATAGTGTAGGTACCTACTACTGCCTATTAACCAACTAATCTAAATGAATATTGCATTAATTGTTATATGATTAGGGCTTAGAAAGCACTATGGTCTATCTCCTTTTCTTGTGGCAACGCATTGGAGAATTCTACGACTCAATACCACTAAAAGACGCCAAAAGTATTATAGGCGAAGTTACTAAGTTGCTCCAAGAATAAAAATAACACTCTTTGAATATATAGATACAGTTATGAGTAACTCAACTACGAAATTAAAAAGGCTATCAGTGAAGGAGACATGTTATGAACAAAAGTTATTACGGTTCATATCACGACATTCTCGTACTCACATCAAAGAGATTCCTGATACTCGTATATAGTTATGAGAAGTTATGAGAATTGCATCCAGGTGTGTCAATATCTTGCTGCGATATTATTTTCATATATAACTGAGCTATTGATATGATACGAGATTGCTTCAGGTTCAAAGTTACGTTTAAAAGGATTTTTTGTTATTAAAATCTAAAAATGTACTTTAAAAATTGCCGATAGTATTATTATGATTTTCGAAAAACTTTTCAAAAACCTTTATTAAAGTTTATCTTTTGTGAAAATTATTATTCGATATCTTTTCTTATAAAAAGATACATGTAAAGGTAGGAATATCATCAAAATATTTGTGAGACCACTTTCTTTCTGATGACGAACCTTTACAAAGTTATAACTACACGAAGAATTTTCCTTAATGAAAAATTCTTTATAAGAGAAAATAATTTTCAAGATAAGGACTGACGGTATTTCAAATAAAAAATATATTGATACTTGGCCAAAAAATTACCGGGGCACTCTATAATATTTTTTTGGTGTAATAAATAATATTTGGATAACTTTGTTAAGAATGTTTGGGTAACTTTTGAAACAAATAGGTACGCTTTACCACGCAAAACTAGTATTTGGGTAATGTGCTTTTGTTCTATATTATCAATAATATTATTTTATTTTCAGTTAATATTATTGAAGTAATTTTTATTTAAAGTTCGCCTAGGTAGCGACCATCTTCTTTCTTGAGTTAGCCTCCAAACGACTCAAGGGCGAGGGGGCTTGATTGTCGGAATACATTTATAATATATATAAGACAGATACGAGAGGCGACCATCTGTTCTTAGAGGTAGGAACTAGGAACGCGTTTTTTCGAGCAACTTCTAGTCCTAAATGCTCTTTGCAAAAGCATGTTTAGGTGAATATGGTTCCCGGTATAATCCTTATAATTTCATTCACTTTACATGAGACAACTATGTTAATCATGAGTGAAGCTTAAGTAAATCAGTAAGTGTTCTGCAACCGTATCAGGTAAACTTTGTGTTTGCAATTTCGGTAGAACATAAATTGAGTTTCGTAGCGTTATTGGCTAACCTGAATCTGCCAAATGCAGATTTCACTTTGCGTTTACGAATAGACTTTAGCCACTTTGAAATAAAAATTCTTAAAAAAATATGTCAGGAACAGGATAAATAAACTGTTTTTAGGGATGTAATTTTTAATTTTTTTTTTTGGTTTTAAGATAACAACCGAGCTGAGACTAAGGAGAGAATGTTAGTTGGTTATTAATTCCTGTTAGTAATAGATGTCCTAAAAATATACTAATTTGCTGTAATTATATGTCATTAACTTTATGCAGGAAAATAAACCCATATTAGGTCCTCTGACAAAAGAATACTAGAATACCATGTGTAGCTACACGTGAATTTAGAAACATTAGTTTTTTGTGGACTTTGAAGTTTATTTCAATTGAGTAAGTTGTCCTTGTCTGCTCTCCTTTAACGACGGTCATGCACAATGGATATACGAGTACATGCATGTACTCTTCACGTAAAGGTTCTTACCTTAAACTTATGTATCATGCCGTATCTGTTGAGAAGTTCATATCCCAAGTACTTGACGGGCGCGCCTGCTGATGCTTCGTGAAGGGCAAACACGTCAAACGACCACTCATCCAAAGTCTGTAAAAGATATGAAAATTTAACATACATACACACGTAGTGTAGTATTTCCAGAGCAGTCTCATTAAATAAAATTAACATTTTAAGAAATGACAATTTAGTTTCTAAAGTAATTAAAATTATCATAGTATTATAACGAATGTTATAATTAAAAGTAAATAATTGATTTGATTTTACACAACTATTTTATTATTAACAAGCCGATTACTGCTTTATTTATATTAGTATAGTAAATAAATATACTATGATTTATGTACGTTTTCGCTATTTATAAAACGTGAGAAAAATGCTCTATAGGCGAGTGCCCGTGTGAGTTTTAATAGCGCGGGTAAAAAAAATATTCATATGGGTATCAATGATATACTTGTTAGGTGCATCATCATCTTTCTCAACCCTTAAAACGCTTTCCCGCAATATTGCGATTATCAACTGTCACGAAGTCCGTACGAGCATCTATTTCTACGATGTATTAGATATTAGATAGATAAGTTAAGATCTGACAATAACTTATATTGCCAAGTAAGAATGAATGGAAGAGATCTCTTGAGAATGAAGCCATTAGACGAGAGATCGAACTGATGACTGTAACATCTCCAAACGTAATTACTTTAAAGGGATTTCGTTTTAAATAACGTTTAAAAGTTACTTAATACTTTTCCAACTTTGTCATAATCCATTTTCATTCCTTAATGAGTGCTTAGTCTGTAATTTTTAATGACTCGGCAAAGTAGGAATTAATGTTAGATAAGTATTAATTAATTTGAATTATTAATGATTACTTTGTTAGCTTGATGTTTGAGTCTACGGCTAGTTTAATTGACTTTGATCTTAAATTATTTAAAAATATTTTCAAATAAAAAACCACGGATTTGTTGTATCATAAATCCGCTGGTGTCTATATAAAATGGTGGCCCTAATGTTGGTCTCTTTTTATATTTCTCCGAAAGTATAAGGAAGAGAGTAATAA
The DNA here is from genome assembly GCA_001278395.1 of Lerema accius. Lineage (NCBI taxonomy): Eukaryota > Metazoa > Arthropoda > Insecta > Lepidoptera > Hesperiidae > Lerema > Lerema accius. The sequence goes on along the minus strand of LGAG01000321.1, from coordinate 288,263 downwards.
TTGATACAAAATCAGAAAGCCTGACAAATATAAGTAGCTTACGTCACTTCACAATACAGGCAAAACCAATGACAACCCATAGAATTTCATCAAGCCGTTTTGGAGATACAGATACATACTATTTTCAAGAGTATAAGATCTTTTCATCAATTCAAAACCGGAACAACTTACTTAAACAATAGCAAAAATCTTCTCGAATCAAAGTCGATAAACAGACACTAAAAATTTAAATTTACTATGAAACTAAGTCCTGAGGGTACCTGTGTATAATATGCAAGGATTTCATACTGCTTCATGAACAAAAGTGCCCTGGAGCGAATAACTTACAATTACATTTACGATCGCTTAGCTAAAACCTAGCGGCCTTGCCGACGGATCAACGGTAAGGAGTTGTGAATTAGTTTAAGGCATGTACTATGTTAAGGGTTACCATGTTGCCGGGAAATCCGGGATAGTCCTGGAATTACGTGGTGTCTCGTGTCCAGGAATTACTCAATTACTTTTCTTGGATGTAGGTATAAGACGAGAAATGGTTAGATCGCCTTGACTAACTTTAATAAAAAATAATGGCTTATTTTATTGTTAACATATAAATGTAATTCATTTTATTGTATAGTGTTGTTTGTATTGTTAAATTTTTGACCATATTATCGTGAGCCGTTAGTTAGTAAAACGAAATAAATAATATGAGTTTCTATTGGACAAACTCTAAAGGCATCACACCATAATTAGTTTTTTGAAAGTTACTAAAATTGACAACTTTCAGTAGAATATGTAATTACAAGCTACACGTACCTCACTTTTTTACGTAGTTACTGAAATTGCCGACTACTGCCCAACTAGAAATGTCTCGGAAATGATAGGTAAATATCTGGTGACCCTAATTATATCCGTCCACTCGACCCAGGCTGAGTCGATTCGCTACTAAATTACATGAAAACATTTGGTTTAGTACTGTGGTATAGGGAACTATTCCAAATATTTAAAGAGCCTAGGTCACTGAAGGGTGACGGTTGGGTAAGTTGGCATTATTGTAAGGTTTGGTATCTGTCTGGACATCTATCCTTTCTATAATTGCTTCCACTGATAGCATTTATTGGATTTAATTGATGATTGTAATTTCAATTCAGTTTTTACTTAATTGGCATTAGTGTATGCCTCAGATAGGTTTAATTTGATGTATACTTTTTGAATACCTTCCTCATGAAAACACAAAATTATTCTTATATTAATAGATTATTTATTAATTTAATTTACACAAAAAAACCTATGGTACTTTAACGACTTTAAGTTCTTAATGACAAATGTTTATTAATTTCAAACAAATGTCGAATTATAGTTTTATTATTATTACTATTTATTATACCTACCTAATAACACAGATAACCCTTACCTCGTAAGTTATGTTAGGCTAATAATCAATTAACCTTCATGACAATTAACCCTCATCACGCGGGTTTAACTATGTCCTTTTGTCAGTTTACCTTCGCGGTAGCCAGGTCGTTATGAATACAATATAAAGTACATTTACGTAGTCCTAAACACTCAAAAAGTTATTTACATAGTTTCCTACATTATTGCTTTGTCGCATGTTATTTTATTCGTGTGGGGTCGCTTGTGCCCGACTAGGGAATTATGTGAACATAGATTATGGATAGGGCACGTTTGTGTTAAGTATTGTAACTTAAAGTAGCAATTTGATTAAATTTATGAAACGCTAGTGACGTTCACGCATTGTCGTATTTCGTGCGTTAAAATGAACACAATAAAATGATAATAAAAATAAATTCAAAAAAGTTAACTGAAAAGTATGAAATACCGGACTAGGGAGCTAAAATTTAATTTACGGTCGGGCTAATTCGATAATTCGTATTTTTCAGTCAACTTTTTTGATGTAGAGTTATTTTTACTTCATATATTTTTTAATTTTGTTAAAAGAATTAACGTATGATAAATTTTTTAAAGCTAAGCAAATGCTGCCGAAGTCAGGATATACCAGATATATGTATAAGTAGTCGATAAAAACATTTGTCTGTTACAATAGCTCTAAGTTAAACCAATTCCACTTAATAATACACTAAAGAGCATTTAATTGTCGTAAGATTAACATTTATGGCCTTTGATCGAAATCAGTTTAACTCAATTTGTTGACCCTTTTGGATACATTGTAACTACAGCTTAATTTCTTAGCCTTTGATACATAATTTGTAATTATTGTATACTAAATAATTAAGTAATTTGATCAAGTTTGGACATAACAATATTTTTCTTCAAAATTTTGTACCACGTTGAATTTTTAGATACAAATTAAAGAACTTCTTTTGTTTTTTGTATGCAAATTGAAAACTCTATAACCGTAATTCGTCTTTATTATGGTAAGCAATTTATTGGGCTTGATAAATTGTAGGTAGTGTAACAAAATTGTTTAAATTTAATAACAATGAATGTTATTTCTATTAAATTTTCTCCGTCAAATTTGTTAATTAGTTTTTAATGTTGTAAAGGTTCAAGTTGATTTAACGATTAATCATTTGCCAAACTTTATATCAGAGTTTCAGACTTCTCAGACTGTTTTTAATTTGCTAAGTTTCTTGTCAGATTTTTGTTCAAAAGAAACGTTATGTAATAATAATATCATTATATAAACATTTATCAAAAGTTAGTCGTAATTATTTCTTTTGTTGTTCATATTATGTAAGTATTAAATTTATGTAGTCATGAATGTTAGGTAAATTTCAGTAAAAAATATTTGTATATTTATCTATCGGAAGCATAATATCAATGTATCATAAAAAAGCGTCAGTTACGGAGATATTGAAGATGTATGGTACAGCGCGCTTTCCATGCCTCTTTTGTTTCCAATTACGAACGTAAGAAATTAAAAATTTTAATAATTCAAGTAACCATAAAAGTCAGAAACATACCTTGAGTACTCTAACAACGTCTTGCGGAAACTGCATTAGCGCAGTACTGGTGACCCTTCTATAGATTCTGTCGACGAATATTCCCGCTCGGATCGCATGTGCCACCGATCTGAACTTGGGCTTCTCATCTGACTTCCGCTTGGCTGTTGCCAGTTGCCTTGTGAAGGTACTCGCGAGCCACTCTCGTACTTCAGGAGGCACCGCGTCGGGCTGGACTTCGGACAACTCATCGTCTTCGTCTGCCAAGCGCCTGTGCACATCCAAATAACAATTACCAATGATCCCAACTTAGAATTGACGTCTCCTGACAACTGAGTTAATTTAGCACTATTCCTGACTGGTATTACCAGCTACTATAACTTATTACTAAGCTTGGCTATAGGGCGTTTCGAAAATAATTTCAAAAGCAAATTTTTATTTACAGGGTTTCCTGTACTAATACTAAGTATTAAAATCATGATTTCGATTAAATAGCTTCCTCCAGATCTCTATTTTCGAATTAGGCAGGTACTTAGTAAATATCGCCTAAACGTCAACTTTTAATTTACTCGATAATTTATGAATAATTTAATGACTCGAGTCCCCGATGCTTCGTAAGACTGAAAGGGAATTTCAGAATCAATTTGCATCATTTACCATCTAAATCAAATTTTCATATTTAAGTGATGAATCTCAGGTAAATTCTGTCATTGAAAAAAATATTTTTTTCTGTTGGCCAGACTGAATTTTATATAACTGTAATATTCACAAACTTTTAAAAAGTAATATTCAAAAATCGAAAATTTATATTTATACAAAAATATTGATTCATCAAATTATTGAATACAAGGTTGTTTCAGTTGGGCCCACGTAAATGTATAATAAGAAACTAAAATATATTAATCATCGTATTCTAAACTTGATTAATTAATTATACCATTACTCTAAACTTTGTGATTTACTTACTAAAACTATTTTTTACTAATCGTTGCAGTCGGTATTAAAAAAATAAAATTAAAAAGTGAGAGAAATTCTATATTCAAATTGCTAAGAGATTTTGTGTGTGGTGTTTAGACTGAACTTAATTTGATATTTATGATACATCTCAAGTAGCAAGAATACTTTGTACAAAGTCCCATCTAGGTGGCTTACTTTACGCGTCTTTGTTCAGTCGTTTTTAATTTACTTTGCCAACTAGAGGTGACTTTGTGGAACAATCTTTGGTATTCTTTTCGATCGCTTAAGTTCTAGAAAACTATTCTTTTAAAGAAACTGTCAGTACGTAAAAGTCTAGATGTGTTTGCAGGCGTTATTTTATCTTCTTTATTGTTGCTGTTAATGGTAGTTGAACTAGAAGTGAAATGAAATAAAATTAGCTAGATTAGATAGCTAGATTACTAAGAGAACATGTCTATCAGATTCAGGTGTTAGTATGTTGAAGTAAACGACGTAGGTAAATATTTACATTTATTAAGTTACATGCAACGTGCTCAAGAAATAAAACTAGGACGTTGCTTTCCATTTATTTGAACATGTCTGCATTGCTTATTGCTCACTTCTATTGACATTCGAAGTGAATGCTTTGAAATCTCGCTTTAAGGACGTAACCGGAAAATGTGTGGAAATGGAAAGTTTTCAATAAATTAAGATATTTTATTTTTGCAATAAATAATGAAATGTTTCATCATTATATTTATGAACTTACAATATTTTCAAATTCCTAAATTTCCTGTTGTCTAGATTGTACTCGTATAACACGAAAAACTTTCTTTGTTTTACAGATAAGTTGAACCTCATACAACGCGTGTAGCATTTTAATCATAGCAAATTTCACCTGTGGGAAATTTTGCTCAAACCACCATAAATGTACGAGGCGAGACGTTGAATCGAAAATCTAATGGAATTATCGGCGCAAAAGTTTCAAAGGTATACTTAGTATAGGTAGAGAGGTAACTTGAATTTTGATAGGCTTTAAGTATTTGTTTTCGTCGTCAACCTCTAGACTATTTTTAATATTTATTAATTCACAGACAAGTAATTATTGGCTAATAAGTTAATGTGTAAACAAAAAAAAAGCTATAGACATCCGAATAAGTCATAACTTATTTTTGCTCTCTGGTCACGTCTTGTATTTTGTAACCCTTCAATAATTATTTGCATGAAGTCGCTGAATTACCTATAATGAAGTTCAGTTATAAATGGAAAGCAATGTCCTTTACAGCACACACGACATGAGAAGCAGGTAAGGGTTAAAACAGAGATCTACTATTACCACTTGAATTACCAAACGTACAATAACTATTGGCAGTCAAAAATATCTCTTCTTTCTCTTAAAGTTAATTTTCTCTATAATTCTTAAGGCCGATCTCTAAGTAATTTTATTACAAAGGTAGCAAAATTTGCAGAAAATCGGGAAAGTTTATTGTTACATTAATTTGTAAAGTGTATAATGAATTGGGAAGCGAGAAAACTTGTTATATAAAGTTGTAACAATGTTAAGTCTTAAAATAAATTTCAAGACCGTCAAGATTAAGATTAGGCATTGGAGTTTTTAGAGCAGTCAATAACAAGTCCCGTAGTCATAAAAGAAGGGGTACAAAGTATTATTGGACTGGAATTCTTTCCACGTCAACCTAAGAGGTGGAATTTCTTATAAAAAAGGTTTCTTCCTGAACTATTTCCTCTACAAAAATGTAATAAGTGTGAACTGGCAATTATTAAAAAATCAATTTTTTACTTTAAGGTACACTATAATATTATCTTAGTAATGGCTATTGGTTTGTTTTCAAGTGATTTAGATACGAAGCTTGTTTAGTATGTAATAATAGTAATTTGAAAGAAAAATAAAATCGCTATGATGTGTTTCTAATACGACGCACATACTATTATTTTTATCAACGTTATAACCACTTGCTTAGACTTGCATCGAGTGCTTGTAATAAAACAGATACATTACTGCTACCGCCATTATACGGTATAAATCAACAGAACGCATTTTGTACAGAGTTATTTTTCAGTTAAAATGGTAATATAACCTCAAAGATTAAAGAAACACGAGTTTATACGAAAGTTATTTCAACGTGAAAACGGTTTTAAAAAGCCTAATTTAGGGATGAAATGTTCTTTACGTCGGTAGAAAAAAAATTGTCCATAGTTTTTACGCTGTACGTTCTTTTTTCTTTAAGGAAAATCTATGGAATGTATAAGTAACGTTGTCGTATAAAAATATGGTTAAAATACTCCCGACCCTTTTCGATTCAAGTGGTAATAGTGCTCTTAATACGAGGTAACATCGACACACCTAAAGACGAGGGTCGGCGCCGACTGCTGGCGTGCCACGGCCGGTCTAAAATAAAACACGATCATTGTCCTCAAATCCACGGGAACACAAGGTAAACTAACATTTAACATCGGTTCTTGCATATAACAGATACAATGGGCCTGCAGTTACTGATGGTAATGGTAAATCCCCAAGTAACATCAGCCCACGAGCGTGTCAGACAATCTTAAATGAAACAGATGGTTCAGATAAGATTGATCATCGACTGCTTGATTGAGATGGATCTTCTAATACAATTTTAAAACTGACAGTGCATTGGGGTAACACGCCATGTTAAAATTAATTAATGGAACGAGGACGTACGAAAAATATTGGATGTACGCATTGATACACTAGGCGAAAAAACGTTTGTTTTTCCTTGTATATTAATGGATGATAGTCAAATTATTAATGGTTTTTTTCTCGCGTTCTTTTAATTGATATTTCTAGATACAACCAGGATAACATTACAAAGAATGATATGCAATATTTATAAGTAGTATTTATAAGACGAACAACAATTTCTTCTGAAGATGGATGTTGATCAACGGATTTTAGACAGATTACAAGAAAAGTTGAATAAATTGTAAATTATCCCAATGCACCAGTAACATAACATAATAATCATATTGTTTTCTAAAATAATGAGATCTTGAAGAATTAAATACAAATCAAAGTATTAACAAATAATTATAAATTTAAAATTATTGTTGAATATAAATTTGAAAATGGTTCAAAGTAAACTATAAGGATTATGATAAAGCTGCGGACAATTTTGTATTTTCATAAATTTATATAAATGAACGATAAGCAGATGCTGCTAAATTAAACACTAAAACGTGGACGGTACAGAACGCTGTAAAAATATGTGTCTGAAAAATAAAATAACATGATTCAGCAAAAAAATAACGTTGTAAGCTAATTGGGGTCACCCATATTTAATACTAAACGTCATGCCTGTGAATAAATACCGAAGTAATGAAAAAGGGACATGTCACAAGGGTTGAGGACGTCACGTGGGTTCTAGTCGTCGGACTAAACTAAATACAGAGTAACTGCTACAGATATTTCTACACGAGAATAAGTTAAGCATAACGCCCAATGTAGCAAACTCACGTCAATAAAATTTTCTTTGGCCTAACTCATTCTCTAAACAAAGGGTTGCTATTGGAAGAAGATCCAGTACACCAGCTTGGAGTCCAAGCACGACTTGCCTCCAAGGTGGTTTTTGGTCAGTTACAAGGGGTAAACTACCAGGAGGGTAGGAAACAGATAGAGTTCTTTACTGAAGCATCAACAGAACAGAAAGACCTAATCGCACAGAGTGGACAGAAGGGAGGCGCGACTACTTGGCCATTGCCGGCGTTGGTGTAACGGTATTAACTTTGCTTCATTCGGTTTCTCTACTGAGCACCTCGCCCAGCAAGGTGTACGAAGACGCCTCTTGTGGAGTGCTGCGGGCTGCACGCGTGGCTGCTCAGGCTCCCTCCTATCCCTGCGTTAGACATTATCACTGGACGCGAGAGCGTCTACCTTACGCCACAAAGCTAATCCTGCTGTTTACTTCAGTTTGTAAACAGGGCTTAGGACCACCTACATGTTACCATTCGTCGACATTTAAACACCTGCAACATCTAAAACTTCGGTGCTATCTTCGTGTGCCGAGCTCCAAAATTCAGGTACAAAGATTTGTTGAAGTAAGTTGATCCAAGAAAGTTGATTCATCAATTTCTTTCGTCAAAATGGACTTAAAAGACTCCACGAATTCATTTGAAAAGTGGATTCAACTTCATTCTCCGATTTAAGAACTAAGGAAAAACTCTCACATAGAAAAAGCGGAAAAAGACAATAAAGAAAAAAAACAAAAATGCGAGAAACCAAAACAAATCGTCCAATATCAGAGCATTTACATAGTAATTTACGTGTAATCGGCTACACACAATTGAATATTCATATTCGTACTCCTGTAAATGGTAAAATATAAATTCGTGCATTCTACAAAATCTATCAACATGGTGCCTGTTAATTTGATAGCGACAGCCGTATTGTTATTAAATTGCAAGTGTTATTGAAATACCTTCAACGTTTATAATGATGTTACCCTATATTGTAATTGATGTTTTTCACAAACTTCGATTTATTTTCCTTTCAAAAACTCGGAAAGTTAATGAGAAAGTTATCGATAAGAACAACGCTGGAAATGAGTAACGTAGAAGTGGGTTATTCAGTTTTCTTTACGTTTAATCACTATTTCAAAGGCTTCATTTACAGCGGCAGGTTCCAAGATAGGAAGCCAGTAAAGCGATAGAGCATAAGTAATTTATTACATGTTAAGCCCCGGATCATAGGGTTATTGAACTCGGTTGAGTGTAATCAAATTCAAAGTCATAATAACTTATTCATACGCTTTTTTTGTAACTGAATACACTAACTAAATTTTGACATTTATGAATTTAATTTTACGACAAATATTTGGATTTACGAAGTATCTTAATAGTGAGAGAACTGAGTCCGTTATTAAGATAAATATAATTAATATAGTTATACACTCATAGACCTACACTAGAATCCACGGTGTTGTGGGTGAAATGGACATCATAAGAGTAAATAGACAAAGGACAAACTATATTGAGACCGAGAATAGTAATTTAAATTCATCATCCAATCTCTGCCTCGCTGGTAATTGAACCCAGGTCTCAATAAACAACGAGATCCTAACCATTATAAAATCACGTCTGTATTCACAGATAATAAATGATACCCCAGCTACTAAAACGCCAGTAATTCCAGCAATTCATACATATGCAGCTTATCAATCTGCAGCTTATTTGAATGCAAATAGAGTTCAATTTGCATATAGGAATATTAAATGCAAAACATGCCTTCTCTAGCGAACATACTAATCATTTCTGCTGTAAAATTGATATTTTCATGTTTTAATTTACATTATTTTATATCTTAAAACGTTTATAATGAAGGAAGACATGATGTAAAAAATATTGATTTCTTTGATTTATCTTTTTGCCACTATAGTTATTTTATCAGTTTTAAAACCAATTTCTATAGTACCTCTCATAAATTTAAGTTTCTACATTGTCGGGAAAACATATTCTAACTCGCATATTTTATGTAAGAAACTATTATCTAGCATCTACTCTATTCGTAGAATCATGGCTGATGTTAATAATAGGTAACCCTCTAGGGAGATACCATTATTCAAATTGTATTTGTTATCTTTTGTAAACTTACGTATTGAAATATATAATAGAGGTGCTTTATAATTCTTTTAGCGCATGTACGAATTTTTTGAATTCTCAAACAATACAACGATAAATTGTATTGTAACAAAATTTATAAAGTCTGGTACAGTCGAAAGACGTCGAAAGAAAAAGTTCCGCGATTCTAATATAACGGAAAAAGTTAAAAATGTGAAAAGTTGAGAACCTGTAGAGTTTGGCAAATCCAGGTACTTTGCGCCTATGTGAAAATAAACAGAAAATTGGTATCAAAGAAATACAGTAAAGGGTATTGCGAGTGAAGTTACGAATATATTCGGCGTTTAATTTCAATGCAAATTTTCGACTGCATTTGATAACATTTGTACCAATCAGATCTGTATTTGGAACGATAATTAAACCTCTACAAAGAGATAATTACTCGCCTAAGAGTAGTAGGTATTATCTGCTAAGAGCATTAGTACATTGCTGATTCGCCAAGCAGTATTGTAATAACGCCTATAGTCGTCAATACAGACAATCACTGCGGGATCAATCTTAGTACCTAATAGTTCTATTTACAAATGCGCCGGCAGCACTCGATCGATGTTGGCTAGCCTGATGTATCAGAGCTATTTTCAACGACAAAATAACCCTTTTACAGTGCATCTCTTTCTTTCTCATGTAAATAAATATTGCTATCCTTGTCGTCTATAATGGACAAATCGCAACAACGTATGACATTAGTTGTCTAGTAGACTGTATTGGTTAATTTATTCACGCGTGCTACATTTTGTCCAAGTGCACCTTTGCAGCGACTTGAAATCCCCGATTGAATTGTCATTAACATACTGAAATATCTCAGCCATACTATTTAGATACACTTACGCCATTATTAGCTGAAGTTTTATTATTATTGCACGTGCGAAAGGGCCCTTAGTATTAGACATGCAACGGTCGTAGGCTTGGTAATTATATTTAATAACAAAGCAATACTCAGATTGTTCGGCTTTGAGTGTTTTATTGAATTACTTGGCTTATTTGTATTTGGACTTTTAATCATGGCGTTGTTTTGTTTACAGCAATGATATTTCTAACTTAGTATGTAGCGCTAATGTCACACTTATATCTGAAAATAACCAAACTATTAGAGATATTCATGTAAATAGCAAAAGTTCAATATGATAAGTAGGCATTTAAATACTTAAACAATAAAGTAAAAGGTCTGGGGTGCATCATATGGAAAGTTAAGGATAAAACGATACAGGCTACATCATTTTTGCCTCAGAGTCTCTGAATATTTGACAGTTGGATTTTTCCTAACGAGTACTAATTTATCAGGTGTCATAATTGAAAACGCAAGAGAAAATACGTAACATGATACCTAGTTTATTAGTGTTACAGATATTATTCAAATATGGATGTAGTAGGACTGGCTGGTAACAGTGGTTTATATTTTTTTAAACATTCAAGTGTTTTGCTTAAGTCAAGAATGAAAGATGAGAAATTGGATGTACAAAATAGAGTAAAAGCAATGTATACATAATTAAAAGTGGATAATTCAAGTTTTTATTGAAGAGAACATATTTTATAACAACTCTGGCGCACTGTAATATTAGGGTATACATAATTGAAAACGCGTGAGAAATTTATTCGTAACATGACAGCGGGGCGCAGCGAGGAGCCTGGTAATAGGTATGCTAATTTAACAACCATTGACCTTGCACTGTATGCAAAATTACGGTGACAGCGATCGGGGGTCGTTTCAATTAATGATGTTAAATTATATCGAGTTTGTACAATAATTTTCATTCCTTTAGTTTAAATTGAAAGGGGCGATGATAGATCCCAACTCCCAAGTTTTATCACGTATTTTGAGCTTTTAGTAACTAATTTAGATGGTTCTTGAAACCGCTCATGTCATGGCGTTTCTAATGACGTCATATCTTGTGAGAACAATACAGTCATCCGTTGAAAGTATCGTTTTATCCTTAACTTTCCATATGAAGCACCCAAGACCTTTTACTTTATTGTTTTAGTACCTAAATGCCTACTTATCATATTAAACTTTTGCTATTTATTTCAATATTTCTAATAGTTTGGCTATTTTCAGATATAAGTGTGACATTATAAATAAATAAATAAATTAGCGCTACTTACTAAGTTAGAAATATCATTGCTGTTATCAAAACAACGCCATAATTAAAAGTCCAAATACAAATAAACCAAGTAATTCAATAAAACACTCAAAGCCGAACAATCTGAGTATAGCTTTGTTATGAAATGTAATCCAGAGACAAGTCCTTTTTTCGGTCTACCCTCGTATGGTTGTTGATTTCCCGTCTTGTGACATCATAATGGCGTTTGAGTTCAAAACAATGAACGCCTTATAACTTTGGTGAATTAATTTTTTAAATACTAGCAATCATTACTTCTTACGACGAATGACTACATTTGTATTTTGTCATATTCAGCGGATTTGTTAGTGTAAACTAATCTAATGTTTTGCCGTGTTAATAAACGTTAGTGTCACAGTTTTGAAAGCAAATCCGTGGCGAGTAACTAGTCTTGATAAAATTAATCTTGATTTAACTACACAAAAATGAAAGCCCTTGCATTAAGAGCTTCTCCTACGTTATTAAGGTTAACAGGTCCTTATACCTAGTTAAGTATTCATTTTGCTCTCAAGACTTTGTGATTACGAAACAGAATTTAGCTCACTGATGGTTCTTTATCTCAAAACAGACAAAGGTCATACATAATTTCAAACGAATATACGTATAGTGAGGTGGGGTAAGACTATCACGATACGTATAGCTTATTTACGAAATTCTTCCAGTCTGTAAGATAGTGCAAATTACTCAAAAGTTCTCGGCTAAAAACACACCATGTCGTTTCTTCAAGTGCATATCGAGATAGACAGTGATAGTCTTGCCCCAGGTGATAGTCTTACCCCACCTTATATAATAAAATTATATTTTATTTCTTGTTATAAAAAAAATAACCTTTTTCTCTTATTTCACGTATCCTTTCTAAAAAAAATTTAACAAACTTTTTTTTTTATACCAGTTTCTAATTATAGATAACAATACATTTGACGTTTTTATCAAAATACTCATATTGACTAACTATATAACTGCATAGTTTCATTCCAATCATTGATTTGCAATTTAACAGCGTGGTGGACTCCAAAAAAGTTTCCCATTTTCAGAATACGCGTCTGCTAATAAATTTGTAATTTACCGTTAATTAATTAAGATGCTACCTACAGCTTAATTCTAAGACAAATTCCATGATTCATGTTCAAGAATTATTCCAGTTTTGGAAAAGTTTTATTACTGCGTTTGCGTGATTACGATTAAAGAAGATTTGTTTGTTCTTTGAAAGTTTTAACGAGGTTGCACCGTTTGCGAGTCTCGATTAAAATAGACCGAAAATCAATTTACAGACAATTGAATTTGACATAGAAATTTGTTAGCAAGGAATACTGAAAGAGTCTATAGTTTGATCTAATGATATATGGTCGAATGTTAATCAAATATCGATAATAATTTTACAATTCATCAGTATTTGTGTCTCCTGACGTTGCATTCCCAGTAATCTCAATAATAATTTGGTTTTTGGCGACTATCACAAAGATTTACAAAATGTACGCGTTTGTTAGTCAAGTAATTTTGGTTATGTCGCTGGCCGAGACGCTTTCCACATCATAGCCAGATTAAACCAAGTTCAGATATCTCTTATTATCCACTCGCTAGAGGTACAACAATGCTTAAGGTTCCCTTTATGTGCCTAGTTGATTAACCTGAATCCCTTGTTTCGGCCTTATTAAGGTTTGTGTTCCAATTTATTCGGACTCTAGGTTAGACGTGACGTTACGTGATACCTTTTCTTTTTGTTCTTTAAATACGTTTTTTCTTTTTATTTCCAGCCGTATCTCACTACTGAGGATTGTGATTTTAGTGGTAGTACTTTTTTGATCACTTATCTTGACCTTTGGCGATCAGTTGCTTGGCGGAGTGGCGTGCTAACTCAGATCCAAAAATATAAACTCCGTTTTCAGAGCAAAAACGTGAGGTCAAAATATATTTTATAATCTGACATAGGTACGTCACCTAGCATGTCCTGGCGAGCAACGAACCAGGAAATGTTATCATTTGTTATTAACGTCATGTTTTTATCGATTACGTTTTTTTTCGATGATTGAGTCAATATAAATTACTTTATGCTTTGTGCATGCTTATTGGTGTGCCCAGATGAATTAAGTCTAGGTCTGATCATATTATGGGCCCGCAGTCTCTACGTCATTTACCCTCTGCCTGTCATCATCAGTTTCTCCATGTTATCATGGTTGTTATGCGAAGTTGTTGCAACGTGTCAAAAGTGACAACTTGATGCAGGTAAATGCTGAACAGCGGGGAAACTTCGGCTCTTTTACAATACGCTTACAAAGTATTTCACTTTGGTTTCGTTAAGTTTCGTTGAGTATTTGAGAAACTCAACCATATTTTAGCAAGTTCAATTATAATTTCAAGCTATCTCTAATTAATTTAAATTGGACAAAATACGCGTTTTATGACAGACTTTAACGAAGAGAACTGCATAATGAATAAAATACTAATTTATATATGGTTTTGATTTGTTATTTGAATATGTTGTACCTACCAAACGCAGGGTTTTTACACTTAATTTACGGAACTAAAATTAAATAGGTAGATACCTAGTAGCATTTTGTCAAATATTTCATTGATTATTCAACTTAATTACAAAATAATTATTACCTGTGATTAAAATAGGTATGCATCTACTTTTAGACTGATAAATAAAAAATCTTGGTTTTAAACAACAATTCTAAATTAATGCTACATTACTTCGGGTCTTCACAATTGAAGCATGGGCAGCCATTTGCTTTTTCAGCTAGAAAATGCTCTGACATTTAGACACAATGGAAGAGAAATTGCGGAAAAGAGTGAAAATATGCAATAGTTTTAAGCATTGAACGAAACAAATATTCGAGAAACAAACAAACAGAAGTTATGGTCTTTGTTTAAGAATATCGGCCTAATTTTGTCCCCTTCGAGCTGTGTTACAGGAATATCTGAAACACAAAGATTGTGAGTTTTGCGAAAACATTTATCATCATCAACATTTACAGTTGTAAAAAAAATCCTCATGATTTGATACATGTGCAACTCCAGTTTAGACTTGACCAATTTGTATATCACATCACCGAAGTATGCACACGATTTGACATTAAATACATTAAAAATATTCATTCAACATGACTTTGTTAACGTCACATTAGCATGTTTAGTGGCTAAAGTTTTGCTTCACAAACTGAATGAAATGCTAAGTAAAATTAAACTTTATGTTGTAGTCATATAAATTCTTAATTCCTTTGTTTCGACATACGGGACATACGGGCGTCCTGTTTTAGTTTCCGCTCACGGGTCGCTTGGTCAACACTAGACTTTCTAAGGCAATTAAACTTTCAACAAAACGTGATTAAGAAGTATAAAACTTCTGCTTTAAAACTTCTTAATTTTTGCGTACAATACAACTGTAAACGTTATTTATTTTCGACAGAGACTGTACTTTAAACTTCAAAGAGTAGAAAATAATTCGACTGAACTGATACAAATATTTGTAGTTACTGAACTGAGAAAAGGTTCAGTTGAACTTGAAAGAAAATATAAGAAACAAGGATGATATTTTTAATTAAAAAGTACAATCTTTGCTTGTAATAATTTTTCACATGTAACAATTAATGATAATTATATACAAATGTATAATTTTAATACATACTTGGTTTCATCGAGGTAAACTGCTTCGAGGACTTTTGCCGCATATTGTAAGTTTTTTTGTAATGTCTCTGCGGGTATTTCACCCCTGTTTAATTGTCTGAGGAGATAGCGTAATCTGTGGACAAAAAAAGACACCAATTAGTATAAATAAAAGTTACAAGAAAGTATACACTTTTCGGGCTTCAAATTAGTACCAAATTTTAAGGATATAGAAAGTTCTTGATTTAAAACCAATGAGTGCAATTTATAACGCTCAATCTACCTGTAGATAACGTTTTTTAGAAGTAATTAGTATTATAAGAAAGCAGTTGAGGTAATGAATTGCAAAACAACATCTAGTATGACGTCTAGTTAATCCACATAACTTAGTTTGACATACGTAAACTTGTTCGTCTATTAGGCTAGATAAGGTGACCTACTTTTGGGTCAAATTAAGCAAAATACGCAATTGGATGCTAATACGTTACTTCAATGACCCAATCCTGATCACCTATCTTACTTTTGATCACATCAACTATCTCTTAACTCTGTCCACGGGAATTACTTGAAGCTAATTAAATTCCAAGTCTTTCCGTATCATTGATAGTTCGAGATCCTTCTAGTTAGAACTTTCTCAATAACTTTACTGAGTGCTTCACAGGCTCGTTACTTGAAAAACATTTTTCTTTCTCTACTCTATTAACATTGTAAACTTTACGTAAAGTATAAGGATTGCTAGGCGTTTTAATTCAGGTTTGTTTCCCAGACCAAAAAATATATAGACGCAGTCTTTGGAACAAAGAAGCGCAGTAGGGAAAAAATAACGTTTTAATAACAAATGATAATGTTTCCCGGTACATTTCTCGGCAGACCGTGCTCGGTGACATATGTCAGATCGTAAAAAAAAGAAAAAAATTTAATGTTCCTCACTTTTTTGTTCTGAACACTGAGTCCATTATTTTGTGGTCTGACGTTTGTTCTTAGCCAAAATAATTTCGTTCAACAAAAACGGCTCTTTAACTTAATAACGTGGTTGCCGAAATTGTGTAAATTTACCGTCTAAATTTGAAGACAGTGTATTGTTGGAATATTATACTTCGGTACAATATTCAAGGTATAAAGTACGAGTAAATATAGGTTGTGGGATTTATAATACAATAACATTTTACTGTATGCTTCTTGATTCTGTAAGATGGAGCATCTTATAGTAATATATGAAACTTTATCAAGATTAAGTTGTATGAATAATATTGTCACGAGAGTGGGTTGGGGATAGGAGTAAAAGGCCGATACTCTTTAAGACCTTTATTTATCCGCTGGAGTAACATGTTTCAAGATTGACGTTTCTTCAATTCGAACTCAGGGGTGACACAATGCTACGGGACAATATACAGGAAGGGATTACCTTTGTAATAGAGGCTTAGTTTTATTTAGATTACTAAAAGGCAAACGAGTTACTGTACTAAGGATGGAAATGGATACCGAAATAAAAATAGTTTATAGGGAATCGTGGGAGGGTTAATAATTCCTACTATGAATGTATAATCATTCGTTTTTTCCTTGTCAGTTTCGAAACAACGTAGAGATACAAAAATGATAGTAATGTATTCCATACTTTTACAATAATAAATGAATAATACTATACTAGGCCTATACAAGCATTCCCTGTGTCTTGGGTGCCAAGGACAACATTAATACACAAAATATCTACAGCTAATAACACCTAGACTTAAAACTGACATTTAAATTAATTATTAACATTTCTGGCCGTCTGAGAAGCGAACCAAATCGTTATTGAACGGCAATCCAGCATGGTAACCATTGAGCTATTCAAGCAAAAAAGCAAAAGACAAAAGAACACTTGAGAAAAACAAAAAAACGATTCTAGAAACAGTTAAAAGAACAAACGAAATCCCTCAACTTGACTCCTGAAACAGGAAAGGGACGTATAACTGTTACATTTACGGCTTAGACCTTTTTTGAAAGCTTTTTCCAATTATCCGGTTAATCTAAGGACCGAATTAATCCCAGCCATTTCTAACCGCAAACCGATAACAATAAAAATAACCAGGGGACTAAAGATTTATAGGAATAAAATCCAAGAAGCAATAAAAATGTAAGGGCTCCTATTTTGATGGATGAAGTAAGGTGGAAGAAAATCGCACAATACATTTTGTTATCAGTATTTTATTAGAAGTGTATGGTTAGCATAAAAATCAGGTGCACATATAAAATTATGGTATATTCGAGTTTCCTCGCAGATTGTTGGGGTTAAAAAAAATAGTGTCAGCCAATTTTAGATAGTACCTAAACATATTAGCAAAAAAATAAAAAGTTTTTTATAAGAGAAATTATAAACATATACAACTTTAAATCACTATGATTTCAGCAATGCTACGTTACTCTAAATTCATGTGAATTACAATCAAAAGTATTACAGTAACTTCAGTGGCTTTAAACCAAATTTAGTCCGCATTTAAGAATGGCTTTAGCACGGCATTAAACTTTCCGGCACCTGGATATCCGAGAACTGCAATTAACCTTTCAAAGTTCTCTATAACAAAATTTAGTACAGCCGTGTAACCAATGTTCCAAATTATGTTCGATTTATACCAGAAATATTAGCGTCAAATAGTCTATTTGTTTTAACACCATATTGTAACAATTGTAGCAGAAACTCGTACGAAAATCATGCTTCTTTCGTTTTATACGACACAATCAAATGTTTATTCAACCGTTGAAGCGATGAATGTTGTTTTAACGCTGTTCTATAAATAGAGCGACAGTTTTCGTAACATATTGATAGGACAGCAATATACGAGACAGTTCCATATAATAATAAAAACTAAGTGTAGTGATGCCAATTATACGGCATACCTTATACGGAGCAAAAGTAAAAGAAGTTAAATTTTGTCGAGACTCACATAGTCTCAGTTTTCCTCGTTATGATGTTGCTAATGATCCCTAGTACTGTATCGTATTCCATAATATTGATATCGATCCTAATGCAGGCGTAACAAGTTAGGCGAAATTCGACTCCATCAACTACAGAACGCGTTCTCAAATATCCTCAATTATAATCGTTGTAAGCATACAGAGTAAGAATACTTGCTCGTAAACTCTAAATCAATATTAATAATTTCGTCAAGGGGTATGGTAGACCCGATCAAAACCTTAGAAAAATAACAAAACATAAAAAAATATTCATTTCGAGTCGACAACATATCCACAAAATTCGGATTATGGAGTATTTCGTTCAATTCTAATGGCAGTGGCACGGACAAACAAGTCGCATTCGCCATATTGGTCAGTTAATAAACGTTCCGTTTTACATAATTGTAAATAAAATGATTTGTCAGGAAACTTATTTGCGAAAGCCGCGGGCAAAAGCTAGTTAAAATAATAATATTGAACCATACGCAAATTACGTCATAAAAAGTATAATGGAATTGTGTTTTAATCTTCGAGTTTTGTTTATTCGCATCTATTCCACGTCTTTGCGGAACAATTTCTTTCAATTCAATCAACCATATTAATCGGCCTCGCGCTGATCAAACGAGAGAAAAATACTCTTACTTATCCGTCTTTAATCCGAACACGAGCAATTTTCTATTGTAATAATATTACTTACTCATATATGGATCATAAAATATAGTTCTCGACTTTGGACTCATATTTTACTCATATTTGACTCATATTTTACGTTCTACAGCAGTCGGATAAACACTCATATAAAATTTGTTAGCCTCAAATTTCTTTCCTAACTTTCTTTTCTTTATTTAATAGGCATAATTGTTTACAACTTTGTGTTTTCAATTTGTTTCGACAACTTTATTTTCTTGATCAAAAAACTTCCTTTGACGTAAGCAATGAAACCTTCACATGGGGTAAATATTACATTTCCAATTGGTATTCATTATGGCAAATGTATACACAATTATTAGTAGACTGCACCAATTACAATATCTGCTTAGGAAAACGTGGGGGAAATTACATTTTATACTATCGATAGTAGATTATGTTTGTATTAAACCACCAAAAAGTATTCTGTGCTATTGTAGCTGTCCTTATCGTATTTACGATAATTATTTCCCATCTCACTCTGCTTTTAGGCCGCAGAGCGTGCAAAATAAAGGATATACTATACATACGCTCGAACAAAATTATCTTTCTAGTGCAGTTGTTTTAAAGACGCGCGTATCAAAAACGCGCAAAGTCGCGCGTACACATTAAGTATAGTAAGGGGTATTTATTTATGAGTAACTAGACAATGCCGGCGGAAAATTCGTTAAACAAAATATTGAGTTTATCCCAAGGAATCACAATTTATCCTATGTCCTATTCCTGGATACAAACTATCTGTGTGCCAAGTTTCAGCTTAATCCGTTTAACGGTTAGAGCGTGAAGGACGTACAAACATCCAAACATCCACACAAACTTTCACATTTGTAATATTAGTAGGATTTTAATTAGATTACCTAAGAGCGGCTTTGTCGCAGGCGTCGGGCGTGTCGACGGCGGGCAAGTGCTCTGTGTCCAAGTCGAGTTGGTCCAGCTGTTCGTCGGTAGGGGGCGCCTCGGCTTTGCTGCGACTCGACGAGCGCCGGACTATTGTGAGCGCGCCTTGTTCTGGAGACAAACATACATACGATACAGTCACTGATATTGAAAATGTCTAAAAGATCAATCATTTGATAAGTTGGCTTGAAAAGACCGGTGGGTACAGCCTATTTTTTTAACTTGTCCTATTTATTAGCACGCAGTTTTACCTAAACCTTGTAACGGAAATCACAGATTTTCATGTTATTCACACTTCTCTACTTATGTTTACGTGGTGTCATTACTTCAATACCACATTATGCTTATATGTATATTCACAAAAACTGCTATGAAAATGAATGTTTTTATTTTAAAAATAAGACAAGTTAAAAATACTGACTTTATATGACCACAACATTCCCATTAGTTTTAAAATAACACGAAATTACGTGTACACGAAACCGCATTTAGAGCGGGTAGAAATCACCCCATAAGCACCTTCCTAGCTTCAGAGTATTAGGGTCTTTAGTAGTGTTAGCAACTTACTGATAGTCGCGAGCCCTACTGAATAGCGGACGAAAAGAGCGAAAAGAATAAGTCGTACTTATTAGTTAGTTGCCACCAAGCTCTGTGCCATCCAACTTAAAATCCAGTTATATAGTGATAATATTTATAATGTTACGTGTTTTACAACGGCTAAGCTTCATGATATACACAATGAACATGCACATTTATACTTTGGTTGGTTGTAAAAAATAGTCTGAGAAACACATGCAGTTATACGATTTTCGCGCAGAGGATAACTATTTAGAGGTAAAGTACGCGTTCACACGACGCGTTGTTGCAACGCAAAAAATTTGATGCGGTGCTTAGAGATAATAGATTTTATTCACTAGGAGACACCGCATTATTATAATCTGAGCCCATGTCAAACATACAGGGAACCGAAAGAGTCGCAAAGCTTGTTTGTATGAGTAGAGAGTCAAACGATGCTATACATTACAAAATAAAAATCCTTTGATACGCTTTCGGCACCCCGTTTGATCAACAAGCGCTTGAATGTCACGCGCTATAAAGCGTGTGGTCGCTCCAGTTTCGTTTTTTTTGCGTTTGGCAAACGTGCACTTACAATTGACAGACATGCAATGCCTGAATCGGTGATCCTAGAAGCATGAAACTTTGTATAGCGGTTCTTTGTATGTATAGTGGTAGCAGATAAAGACATGGAAAACACTTAAAAATATCCTAACGAGGTTAAATGTACCAAAAATGGCCAACCAGATTTGCTTTAATAAAATTGTAGGAGGTTGATATAATTTATGATAATGTAGAATGACTATGAAGATCTAAAACCATTCTAAAATCAAATAATGCATTATCTACGAGTAATTATGCTGGCCAAAGTTAATTTAAAAATTCAAATCCCCTAAATCCATCGACGTGAGGTTCTCTACGTATGTAAATACGTCGAAAAATAGCTATTACGTCCAGACATTCTTTTTAAAAGTCCCGCCCATATTTTCCTTCTATTTGTTGGCTGTACGCTGTTGCCATAGCAACAGGAGGGTCAGAACACTCGTCTTGCATTCACAGTTCGTCATTAAGGACTGTAATTTCACTCAACGACCAATTTGACGTCGCACAGGCGACGGAAATGTTAGGAACTTTGTGATACAGACGCTAAATACATGTTTCTTTTACACCGAGTTCCGCTTAGTTTTGCATTTTACAATGCGTATAAAAGTAATGGTTAGTTACATGAATAATATATACAGAGAACTCGGAATATTTTTAATTATTTTCAGCATGCGTTATATTACGGTTTTTCCCTTCGTCCTAAATTCGACTGCGGAATGTTTCTTCTCTCCGTCGTGGTGTCGTAGATGCAAACTATAGCAACCTGTAGTCGGGTAACCACTTTACTATTTTTCTTTATTAGTTTTCTTAATGTGTCTTGTTGATTTTAAAGGAAGGCTAATTAATTTTTTCCTATAAATTTTAACCGAATGCGTATTATTTATATAATTTAAGGCATAATGGAACCACTGACTCCATAAAACATAATCTTTTAACACAATTTTTTACAATGGGATTTTTAGTCGTCTGTTTGTCTGTCTGCAGTAGTATAAAATAGTTTTAAAAGTTATCAATAACCTACCTATTTACCAAACAAGCGGCGAGAGTGAGTGGTTATCGTCACCCACTCACTTTTACTGTTTTTTTACACATGCTTTATTAA